>CM055859.1:25486790-25514290 GCA_029490765.1 Euthynnus affinis
ATGAAATCCGACTCCAGCCCAGAGCGAGAGCACGCCCACGAAGATGATGTCACCAAGGAGCCTGAGGTTACCGATGGCAACAAGAAGAGGAAGAGGAAACCCTACAGACCTGGTGAGCAGGAGACCTACCTGTCTGTCTCTCACCTGTCTGTCTCTCACCTGTCTGTCTCTCACCTGTCTGTCTGTCTCTACCTGTCTGTCTCTCACCTGTCTGTCTGTCTGTCTCACCTGTCTGTCTCTACCTGTCTGTCTCTACCTGTCTGTCTCTCACCTGTCTGTCTGTCTCTCACCTGTCTGTCTGTCTCTACCTGTCTGTCTCTACCTGTCTGTCTGTCTCACCTGTCTGTCTCTCACCTGTCTGTCTCTCTCTACCTACCTGTCTGTCTCTCACCTGTCTGTCTGTCTCTACCTGTCTGTCTCTCACCTGTCTGTCTGTCTCTACCTGTCTGTCTCTCACCTGTCTGTCTCACCTGTCTGTCTCTCACCTGTCTGTCTCTCTCTACCTACCTGTCTGTCTCTCACCTGTCTGTCTGTCTCACCTGTCTGTCTGTCTCTACCTGTCTGTCTCTCACCTGTCTGTCACTCTCTACCTACCTGTCTGTCTCTCACCTGTCTGTCTGTCTCACCTGTCTGTCTCTCACCTGTCTGTCTCTCACCTGTCTGTCTCTCACCTGTCTGTCACTCTCTACCTACCTGTGTGTCTCTCACCTGTCTGTCTGTCTCACCTGTCTGTCTCTCACCTGTCTGTCTCTCTCTACCTGTCTGTCTGTCTCTCACCTGTCTGTCTGTCTCTCACCTGTCTGTCTCTACCTGTCTGTCTGTCTCTCACCTGTCTGTCTCTCACCTGTCTGTCTCTCTCAGGTATCGGGGGGTTCATGGTGCGTCAGCGTGGCGGGAAGGCGGGTCCGAGTCGGATCAAACTGTGCAGAAAAGATTCATCGGAGACGCTGGCGGGTCGAGATGAAGGTGAGACGGGACTCACCTGCACCTGGAAACTCAACGAACGTGCCGTTTACAGGTTTTAAACGTGAATATTTTTATCGTATGTCAGGCTTGCTGGACGCAGACATTACCATGGAGACGGCGCCCCCTGCAGACCAGACAATGGAGAAGGTGAAGAAGAGGTACAGGAAGAAGAAGACGAAGCTGGAGGAGGCTTTCCCTTCGTATCTACAGGTAACACACACACACACACACACACGTCGTTTCTCTGCGTGTCTGTTAGTCAATCCCAGCGTTCTGATTGGCCGTCCCTCCCTGTTTTGCGTTCAGGAGGCGTTCTTCGGTCGGGATCTGCTGGACCGGAGCCGGCAGGCTGACAAGAGGCCGGGGGCGGATACGTCAGGCGCCAGCCAATCAGGAGCTGCTGCGACAGGTGGCATGAAAGGCCCCGCCCCCAGCGCACATGGCCCCTCCCCCTCAGGCCTGCCAGTCGGTGCCATGGCAACCAGTAGGAAGCAGGGAACTTTGCGTGAGTTTAAGAAGAAAACTTTTCCACTTAAGTTTTGTTTTTCATCTGATTTGCATGTTTTCATTTTTCATTTTTGTTTATAAACATTGTGAATCATGTGTGTGTGTTTGTTGTCATGGTGTGTGTGTGTGTCGTCATCCAGACATGTCGGAGGAAGCTCTGATGGATCTGTCTGATGTTCTGAACACTGACCCTCACATACTGGCTACAGGACACACAGGTACACACACACACACACACACACACAGAGCGAGCTGATTGGTTAACATCACTCACCATCTCCTCACCTGTGTTCATGTTTCTTTTAGTTCCTTCCCGTCATGTTGTGTTTGTTGACCAAACAGTTCCAGGAAGTAAACTCACTTCCTGTTTGTGTTTCTATGACGACTGAAGAGCCGGGAAGATTCAGGACTGAAGATTAAACTTCTCACGTTCATTTTCAGCTCTGAAACAGGAAGTCTTTAACGAGCCCGCTCTGTTCTGATTGGCCAGCTTTCAGGAAGCCTGCTGAGGGGCGGCCGTATCAGAGTCGTGTTAAGTTACCGCTGATGTAAACCCAACGTTTCCTGCTTTACTGCTTCAAATTAAAAGCTTTTAAACGACTAAAATAATGAGAGACTTTTATTGTGAAGAATTTAGAGGAAGTTAAACATGTTCCTGATGACGTGGACACGTGTAGATGTAGTTTTGCGTTTGTATATTTGTTGGAGCGTCGTCTGTAGGCGTTTACGATGACGTGTTCAGACGCTGATGGGTTTACATCCCATAATGTTTGATGACACGAAAATAAAACTATTCATTCGTTCATTTGAGTCACCTGTTGACAGGTGAGCTCAGCTAGATGTTTCCCTCTTTAGGACGTGACTTTGTTGTGAGGGATCTGTCTGATCTCTGATTGGTTGGTTCAGATGGAAGCTGTCTGGTTCCTGATTGGCCGGTTCAGGCGGTGTCTGTCTGTCTGGTTCCTGATTGGCCGGTTCAGGCGGTAACTGTGTGTTTGTTTTGTAGGTCAGTTCCAAGTGGAGCGCTCCCCGTCTCCGTTTGGTAAGACTCCACAGGGCGACTCTTCGTTCTTCTTCTACTCTTCCTGCTGCTTCTTCTTCCTTGTTCTTGGACTTTTTGTAAGACGTCAAAAGACAAAAAGATGTGTTGTATTTTATAAACATAACAGTCAGTGATAGCGTAGCCGAGTAGATATTCCTCATTAACTGTAACTAGACTGCTGATAATTAAAAGGTGTTTATAAGAAGATAAAGAGAAACTGTAGAGGACCTAAACTTGAGCCCTGTGGAACACCAGAGCAAGAAACGCTTATAAATGAATCTGCAGTGAAGTGATGGAGGATTAAAAACCAACACATCTGATTTATTTTTTTAATTTTTCACAACAAACTAACTTTCCTCTGATTTCTGCAGCTTCTTCTCTTCCAGATAACACCGACTGCTTCTTCTTCTTCTTCTTCTCCTCCTGCAGTTTATCTCCAGCGTTATTTCATGTCTCTCTGTCTCTCTGTGTGTCTTTCAGCCGGTCTGGACATCGGCTCCATGGCCGACGACCCCTCGTTGACCTCTGAGCCGACAGGAAGTGGTGGGCGTGGCCAGAGGGCGGTGCAGCCGGAGGAGCCTCTGGATGCCATCCTGAGCCCTGAGCTCGACAAGATGGTGACTGACGGTGAGTCTTTATCAGGATTTTAACGTTTTTCAGTGAGTTTATTCTGACATTTGTGGCAGATGAATGAAGTGAGTCAGCTGACTGATCAGTAACGTCTCGTTGTGCTGCAGGTGCCATCCTCAGCAAACTCTACAAGATTCCAGGTAAGAATCACTTCCTGTCAACAGCGTTAAAGTCTCCAGAAGCTTTGAAACAAAAGACTGAAAGAGTGTGTGTGTGTGTGTGCGCAGAGCTGGAGGGGAAGGACGTGGAGGAGGTGTTCACCGCCGTCCTGAGTCCAAACAGCAGCAGCAACCAACCAGAGCAGAGCCAACACACACACACTGCTGGGAGCAAGACACACACCCAGCACACAGGTACACACACACACCCAGCACACACCCAGCACACAGGTACATGTGTGTAAAATGTGCCAACCAGACATGAAACACACACTTAAAACATACATGTGCTTTTCCACATATGTACATATTCATATCAACTTAATGATTCTGCACTTTGAGGGGAAAGTAACTTCCTGTCCTGTTGGAGATGAACCCCTCCCAGCAGGTTCTCAGTCTGGCGGCGTGCGGCGTGTTTACTGTCTCCGTCTCTCTGCAGCAGGAGTGTTTCCTCGCCTCCCGGTGATGAACGGCCTGATGGGAGCTGCTCCTCACTTTCCCAACGCTCCCATGATGCCGAGCGGGGCCCCGGGTCCGGCCGGCTCCTTCAGGATGCCCGCTCCCGAGGGCCACGCTGCCGCCGCCGCCCCCGGGCTGGCCTCGGCCAATCAGGTGTCAGGGGAGGGCGAGCAGGACGTGCTGTCGACGGCTCAGAGGAGCATGTTGAAGTGGGAGAAAGAGGAGACGCTGGGAGAGATGGCGACCGTCGCTCCGGTCCTCTACTGCAACACCAACTTCCCCCAGCTGAGAGAGCAGTATCCTGGTACAAACACACACACACACACACACACACACACACAAAGGCTGCAGTTACTGTTTGAAGTGTCTGCAGAGATCAGTGATGAAGCTGCAGGATTATTACGTTAAACATGTTATAGCTGCACAATTGAATTCATCTGAAGGTCCGTCTACATCCTGGCAGCACAGCCCAAAACACCCAAAAACAGAAAAATAGCCAGAATAGAAACACCTAAAATCCTCCTCAAGATAAACTAGAACTCTACATAAACTGTGCATTAACTTAAACTCTGTGTGTGTGTGTGTGTGTGTGTGTGTGTGTGTGTGTGTGTGTGTGTGTGTGTGTGTGTGTGTGTGTGTGTCAGACTGGTCCACCAGAGTGAAGCAGATCGCTAAGCTGTGGAGGAAAGCCAGCTCACAGGACAGAGCTCCATATGTGGTGAGTTGTGTTTCTGTTTGGAGGTGTGACGCTACGTGAAGGACGGCAGGACTGTAGTCAGCTTGTGATCTGCCTTAAAGGCGTGAACAGAGGCGTCTCCAGTCAGGTGACGCGGGGGTGTGATATCCCACGCCGAGTGAATCGATGGGAAGGAAACACGATTCATTTTTTTCACACAGCTGTAGTTTCATTCAGTAGAACATTTACTGAAGAAGGCGAAGAAGCCTGCTGAAGGTCAGGAGCTCCTGCTGCCACTCTACTAAGAACTAAGAACTAAGGGCAGTCTAGGCCTATAGCAGCATAACTAAGGGCAGTCTAGGCCTATAGCAGCATAACTAAGGGCAGTCTAGGCCTATAGCAGCATAACTAAGGGCAGTCTAGGCCTATAGCAGCATAACTAAGGGCTGATCCAAGGCCAGCCTGGTCAGACCTAACTATAAGCTTTATCAAAGAGGAAAGTTTTAAGCCTACTCTTAAACATAGAGAGGGTGTCTGCCCCTCGGACCGAATCTGGGAGATGGTTCCACAAGAGAGGAGCCTGATAGCTGAAGGCTCTGCCTCCCATTCTACTTTTAAATACTGTAGGAACCACCAGTAAACCTGCATACTGGGAGACCAGTGCTCTAGTGGGATTATATGGTACTATGAGTTCTTTCAGATAAGATGGTGTCTGACCATTAAGAGCTTTGTAGGTAAGAAGAAGGATTTTAAATTATATTCTGGATAAAAAATAAAACATAAGCAAGCAGCAATCCATTCTGACTGAAACTAAACGGAGTTTACAAGAAGAAAAGTTAAAAACAAAAACTGACAAAAAATACAAAACTACGATATCTCTGGTTGTCGCGTTTTTCTTCTTCATGTGCTGGAAGCTCGTTGAAGTTTTGTGAAGTTACTTAGCTGAGCAGGAAGCGTTCTCTTCGTCCTTGTGTGTTTTTTATGGTTGAACTTGCACTTCCTGTGGCGTCAGCAGCGTTTATGTGAACCCGTCGTTTCTGTGTGTTTCTCTCCGGCAGCAAAAAGCGAGGGACAACCGGGCGGCTCAGCGCATCAACAAGGTGCAGCTGTCCAACGAGCCGCTCAAACGTCACCCGCCGCCGTCACAGCAGCCTCCGCCACCGCCGCTGCCGGGACCGTATGACCCTGTTTCCATGGAGACGGAGCTGGCGTTCAAGGACCCGCTGAGGCCCAAAGAGTCGGAACAGGAGCAGGAGTGGAAGTTCAGACAGGTGAGCAGCGTTTCAGTACGTGTTGCGTCTATAACACGTCATCCCCCCCATTGAGTAGAACCAGAGAGAGAAATCAACACCAGACTCCACAAACGGCCCGATTCAAACACAAACTGCACGATTCAACAAACTGGTCCCCAAAATATTCACAAACATGTCAAAACTCGCAACGAACCGCACCTTTGTTTTGTTTCTATAGTCTCAGTCCAGTTAGAAGACTTTACAGCACATGCAACATGAAGTAAGCGTCGGACCTTTGGGAACTAAAATGAATGTGGGGCATTTGGGAACTAAAGTAAGGATGGGGCATTTAGGAACTAAAATGAATGTGGGGCGTTTGGGAACTAAAGTAAGGATGGGCCATTTGGGAACTAAAGTAAGGGTGGGGCATTTGGGGAACTAAAGTAAGGGTGGGGCATTTGGGAACTAAAGTAAGGGTGGGGCATTTGGGAACTAAAGTAAGGGTGGGGCGTTTGGGAACTAAAATGAATGTGGGGCATTTGGGAACTAAAGTAAGGATGGGGCGTTTGGGAACTAAAATGAATGTGGGGCATTTAGGAACTAAAATGAATGTGGGACATTTGGGAACTAAAATGAATGTGGAGCGTTTGGGAACTAAAGTAAGGGTGGGGCATTTGGGGAACTAAAGTAAGGGTGGGGCATTTGGGAACTAAAGTAAGGGTGGGGCGTTTGGGAACTAAAATGAATGTGGGGCATTTGGGAACTAAAGTAAGGGTGGGGCATTTGGGAACTAAAGTAAGGATGGGGCATTTGGGAACTAAAGTAAGGGTGGGGCATTTGGGAACTAAAGTAAGGATGGGGCATTTGGGAACTAAAATGAATGTGGGGCGTTTGGGAACTAAAGTAAGGATGGGGCATTTGGGAACTAAAATGAATGTGGGGTGTTTGGGAACTAAAGTAAGCGGGCAGATGTCCAAACAGTCGAGTTTACAGGTTTTTACATTTTCACAGTAAATTAATTTTACGGATTCTGGTTTTATTTGATAAAGTTGTTTTTGTTTTTTAACATCTGATCGTGCAGCTTTAAGTGAAACGAACATCTTGTCGCGTCCCAGTCGGGACCTGACGACTCTCAGTGTCATCCAGTCGCCGTGCCGGGATGGTGTTGGTTTCCCGCTCTGAGTAGTAACCATGGTAACCATCAGGCTGCATGTCAGGGGGATGCAGAGACAGACTGGATGATGACGGGGGGGTCAGAGTGCTTTAACGGGGGCATGAACATTTACAGAGTGGTTGTGTGGTTGTTGTAGAGAATACGTGTGATGATGTGCATGCCTGCTGAGCGTCACTCACTCCAACTAATATCTCTGATGTAATTGTCATTGAAAAGGGAGAGGTAAATGACAGATGGGGAGCCGGTAAGAAGAGGCAGGAAAATCTCCCCCAAAGCAAAGCCCTAAAATCACCAACAGATAAAGATTGTCCCTACCAGGCATCTGTAGCAGGAGGTGGCAAAGAGGCTCTGGTAAGATCTCAAGGTGAACCCGTTCCGAGGCAGACTTCCTGGATCCGTGACTCCTCTGAAATCCTCTTCCTGTCCCGGGTCAGTTCTGCGCCGCTCAAACACATCTGAGTTTTCAGTCTGATCAGCTGTTTGCGTCTCTTCAGTGAAGTTTTTACGCCTCAAACAGGAAACACTGTTTACATTTATTTAAACATTTAGAATATTTCTAGGATTTAAACTCGTGTTGTTGTTGTTTTTTTGGAGGATAAACACTTCCTGTTCATTTAAAACCTAACTGATCTGTTTATGTTGACGATCTATTATCATATTTATCAGAACTCGGTGTAAACATATTTGGACTGTTGGACAAAATGAGACATTTAAAGACGCCTCAGACAACACGAAACACTTTTTTTTGTGGGTTTAGTTTAAATAAGTTCAGCTCACCGCAGACATTAGTCGGCAACCATCACACACAGACACGCTGCTTCTCTCTGAGGTGTTTCACCGCTGGAACAACCTGCAACACTCAGACTCAATAAAAGCACAACAAACTCTGCATTTTGTCCAAATCTGCATCTCAAACATGAACAAATAACTCAAACTGCTAATCTTCAGCAGACGGCTGAACAATCTGTAAATCTGTTTAAAAAAAAAAAAAAACAAAACCAAACAGATCTGCTCCTTTTGCTCTGAAAGCATTCTTCATTCATTCTTAAAAAGATAAAAACAGGAAAACATTTAAACAACAAAAATAAACCCGTCTCAGGAAAAGATGCTTTAAATCTCTGCATCAGCGTCGTTCTGCGGCCGAGCGGCGCGGACTCACCAAACCAAAGAGGATCTCAGACACACGGATCCAGGATCGGTCACGGTCATCGTTTCTGGGAACATAAGACACACGAAACATTTAAAACAGCAGCTTTGATCTGATAAAAAGCTAAAACATGAAACGGTTTGATGGAGTGGAGTCGGCCCCAGAGTCGGTGTCCGAGGCCTCAGTCCGTCTCAGAACTGACTGATTTTCTGATAAAGCGATACTGACTCGCTCTGAATGTTGCTCTGCTGCCGTCCTTCACCGCCCGCCTCACGCTCAGCTCTCATTGGTCGGCTGGGCACTTCCTGTCAGCGGCAGTTTAGAGACGTTTAGTAAAGTTAGAGAAGGAAGAGTAGAGCAGACTATCAAATTAATAAGTATAAACCTTTTAAACAATAAGAATAAAGTCACTTCCTGATCGCCTTTATTGATCTGCTCAGCTCGTTTAGCAGAACATCATTCATATAATATGAAGATATCAGATTGTTCACTATTCCTAATAATAATAAAAAAACACTGAATAAAAGATGAAAGAAGCTTTTATGTTTGAGTTTTTGAGTTTTCAGAGTTTATTACAGCAACAGTCAGATGGTTTATGTTCTTTAATAAGCTTTAGTTATTAGAAAGGGTTCGTCCTCTGAGGAGCAGCAGTGTAGCGTCTCAGTCTAGAGTCTGTGAGACCATGTGACAGGAAGACCAGCGCGACCCCGGCGGTCTGAGAGTCGACCGTCAGGTGAAGGACGGCAGCAGCTTCACATTCACTGTGAGCAGATATCACTGCAGGTGTGATTAACCAGGTGAGAGACAGACAGGAAGTACCAGTGAGCAGGTGACTGTTAAGCCCCTCCCCCCTCCCTCCCTCCCCTCTCCTCCTCCTCCCCCCCCCCTCCCCCACTCTACCATTCCAGCACCAGAACCACATGAGACTACAACAGTCTGAGTGATGATCCCACACATGAGGATGTAAATGAGCTGTTTTAGTCGTGTGGTTTCTGCCGCCCCCCCCGCACGCTGTAAACTCACCATCATCACTGATTCTCCCACATGTACTGAGAGCGAGAGCGAGGGACAGCGAGCATTACTAGCTGCCATGTCATCATGTTTTAACTCCAGGTGTAGAGACCGATGGGCTCGCTGACATGTGTCACTCTGTGTGTCCCGCCGCGTCGCTGCGTGGCCTCTCCGCTCTCTCTGCTTTCTCTCGCAGCAAATGCGTCAGAAGAGCAAACAGCTGGCGAAGATCGAAGCCACGCAGAAGCTGGAGCAGGTGAAGAACGAGCAGCTGCTGCAGCAGAGGCAGCAGCAGCTGTTAGCCAATCAGAGCCCCATGATGGCCGCCCAGCAACCTGTCGCCGGGGGCAACGCCTCCCCTCTGCAGCCCGCAGCATCCAGGGAGCTGCAGGCCAGACAGCACCTCCTCCAGAGTTCGGGACTGGCTGACGACGTCTTCCTCAGACCCCAAGCTCCTCCCCCGTCCGGCTTCTCCTCGCTCCCTCACTCCCCTCACCCCTCCTCCCCCCTCCACCAGCCCCCGTCCTCCCCCCAGATGTTCTCCCCGCCCTCCTCCCGCCCCTCCTCACCCTGGGACCCCTACAGTAAAGTAGCTGGGACTCCGCGCCCCACCTCCTCCCAGGGCGGAGGCCTCCCTGCTCCCCAGCAGCAGCGCTGCAACTCCCTCAGCGCCTCCCCAGCCCACGATGCTTTCGGCTCCCCCGCACCGTCCCCCGACTCCAAAACCTCCGACGTCTCCAGGAGCCTCGGACCCCAACCAGGTAACCTACACTCCTACTGACTCCTTGTCTCCTCCTCCTACTGACTCCTTGTTTTCTCCTCCTACTGACTCCTTGTCTCCTCCTCCTACTGACTCCTTGTCTCCTCCTCCTAGTGACTCCTTGTTTCCTCCTCCTAGTGACTCCTTGTCTCCTCCTCCTAGTGACTCCTTGTTTTCTCCTCCTCCTAGTGACTCCTTGTCTCCTCCTCCTAGTGACTCCTTGTTTCCTCCTCCTAGTGCCTCCTTGTCTCCTCCTCCTAGTGACTCCTTGTTTTCTCCTCCTCCTAGTGACTCCTTGTCTCCTCCTCCTAGTGACTCCTTGTCTCCTCCTCCTACTGACTCCTTGTCTCCTCCTAGTGACTCCTTGTCTCCTCCTCCTAGTGACTCCTTGTTTCCTCCTCCTAGTGACTCCTTGTCTCCTCCTCCTAGTGACTCCTTGTTTTCTCCTCCTCCTAGTGACTCCTTGTCTCCTCCTCCTAGTGACTCCTTGTTTTCTCCTCCTAGTGACTCCTTGTCTCCTCCTCCTAGTGACTCCTTGTTTCCTCCTCCTAGCGACTCCTTGTTCTCTCCTCCTAGTGACTCCTTGTTCTCTCCTCCTAGTGACTCCTTGTCTCCTCCTCCTAGTGACTCCTTGTTTTCTCCTCCTAGTGACTCCTTGTCTCCTCCTCCTAGTGACTCCTTGTCTCCTCCTCCTAGTGACTCCTTGTCTCCTCCTCCTAGTGACTCCTTGTTTCCTCCTCCTAGTGACTCCTTGTTCTCTCCTCCTAGTGACTCCTTGTTCTCTCCTCCTAGTGACTCCTTGTCTCCTCCTCCTAGTGACTCCTTGTCTCCTCCTCCTAGTGACTCCTTGTTCTCTCCTCCTAGTGACTCCTTGTTCTCTCCTCCTAGTGACTCCTTGTCTCCTCCTCCTACTGACTCCTTGTTTCCTCCCTCCAGGCCTGCAGCAGAGCAGAGGAGGTGTGATGAGCCCCCCCTCTGGCTCCGCCCCCGACCACCAGGCCCGCCTCGCTGCGGTCCACCAGAGGACTCCTCTTAACAGCGGTAACATCCGTGTAGGAGACGCGTACGGTCGGGCGGGGGAGCTGGTCCAGGGTGGGGTGTTTAAAGCCCCCATGCCTCCCCAGCAGGAGGTGTTTGGCAGCTCAGGAGGAGCAGTGAGGAGGGACCCATCCAGACCCACAGACCTGGGTTTTGCCCTCCCTCAGTCGCAGGACGCGTCGTTCCCCTCCAGCCCGCTGTCAGGGCTGAGCTCCCCCCACCGCAGCCCCTACGCCCAGACGCCCGGCACCCCCAGACCCGATTACAGCCAGCAGATCTCTGACCCCTTTGCCCAGCAGTCACCTTTGACCTCCAGGCCCTCGCCTGACCCCTACACCAACCCCCAGACTCCTGGCACACCGCGCCCACATTCTGACCCCGCGTACCTCACCACGCCACCCGCCCTGCGACTGGACCAGTACAACCAGCAGCCGGCCAACTGTCGGCCGTCCCCCTCCCACCCCACTCTCGACCCGTACGCCTCCAACCCGGGAACCCCCCGCCCCTCCGTCGCCGAGCGCTTCCCCCGATCACCGGGGAGCCAGCGGAGCACCGAGCACTACGCCCAGCCGGCCGGTACACCGCGACCCTCGCCGGACCCTTACGCCCAGCAGCCCTCCACGCCGCGGCCCCAGGCCCCAGCAGAGAGCTTCCCTCCTCAGCCTGCAAGGTCCGACTCCTCCCCTCTGGCTCCAGGTCTCTCTGGGGAGACGGTGCCCTTCACCCAGACACACCACCAGGTCTGTACTGCGGCCGACACGTCTGTACTGCGGCCGACACGTCTGTACTGAAGCTCAACACGCTTCTCTCTCCTTTAATTCATTTCTTATCGTTCTCTCTCAGTTGCAGCAGAGTCCGGGAAGACCCCCCAGCAGCCAGACCCCAAAGCACCCTGGGATGTCGGAGGAGATCGGCTTCGCTGGCTTGGCCAGTCAGACTCCAGGTCACGACCCCTTCGAGCAGGGTCACATGACACCAGGCCCCTCACAGACAGACAAGACAGTAGCCAATGAAATGGCAGCGTTGACTGCGGCTTCCTTAGATGGACCAATGAGCATGCTTCCTCAGCTCGGTGACTCGGAGGAGAAGCTGAGACAGGTAGGACGGGTGTTCCTCAGGTGTTCCTCAGGTGTTGTTCAGGTGTTCCTCAGGTGTTGTGATGTCAGCTGCGCTCTCTAACGGTTCCTGTCCTGTGCAGCGTCAGCGGCTCCGGCAGCTCATCCTCAGGCAGCAGCAGCAGAAGAGCGCTCTGCGGCAGGAGAAAGGTCTTCAGGAGCCCCCCGCTGCTCCACCCGCTGCTCCACCGGGCTCCGCCACGCCGCGTGCCTGGTCCCAGGACTCCGCGTCCATCTCCAACCCGCCTCCAGCAGACCTGTTTGGGCGTCCCCCGCCCCCTTACCCCGGCACGGTGAGGCCTGCCGGGCCGGCCGGAGCTCCCGCTGGAGCCCCGAGGTTTCCTGGAGGTTTCCCAGGGGAGCAGCAGAGGGGCTTCCTCCCCAGTGAGGCTCCCTTCCCCAGGCAGACTCTCCCCAGGGAGCTGGGAGTCCGAGGACCGGCCCTGAGGTGAGAGGAGCAACAAACTCTGACTGATCTGGTGGTGGGATGACCAGAAATGTGTGTCACGGTGTTTTTGGCTCGACTGAAACTGCCGCAGTGTTCTGACCTGTTAGTTATTTATGGGATGTTAATAGTTGTGTTATAAAGTTATAGAAAGGTTTGAAGGACAGTACAGCGCTCCTCAGCTCTGCCAGATAAACCAGTGTACCTCCCAGCACTGGTTCTCCTCATATCTCCTCCTGTCTCCTCCAGGTTTGGTGTTCCTCCCGGAGCTCCAGCCGGCCTCCAGGAGACCTTCCTGCGGCCTCCCCAGGGTTCGGTGCCCGGTGCTGGGCTCGGTGCGGCGGAGGGAGTCCCTGTCCAGATGAGAAGGCCGATGCCCGGCGACTTCACCGGCATCCGACTCCTCGCCGCCCCCAACGCTCACCAACACGTGATGCCAGGTGAGAACCGGAGACAACCAGGAGAAGCATGAATAAATAAAAATATTGATATCTTGTATAAGTTAAATAATTAACCCCCCTCCTCCCCCCAGCCGTCCCCCAGCCCTTCCTGTCCCGCTCCCTCCCCATCCAGCAGCACAGCATCATGGGACAGCCCTACATCGAGCTCCGACACCGCGTCCCGGAGAACCGTCTGAGGCTGCCCTTCTCGCTGTCCGCCACCCAGGACGCCGAGGCCTCGCTGGTGCACCCCAGAGACCCCCAGCTGTCGCCGGCCAGGCCCGGTGCGGGGGCCAGGATGGGCGAGGGTCCGCTGGGCCAGCAGATGCTGCTGGCGGGCGGCGTGGAGCAGCTGAACCAGCAGGATCAGCGGCACCTGGGTCACGTAGCAGAGTCGGCGCTCCCCGGAGCTGATGGGATAGAGGAGCACCTGGAGGGGGAGGACTCGGCCGTGAAGGATCTGGAGGACGTGGAGGTGAAAGATCTGGTCGACCTCAACCTGAACCTCGACCCTGAAGACGGTACGAACACTTTACTTACGTTACCTTTACCGTGGTCCGGTCTAGACCTGGACCCGCTCTGTCTGACGGTCTGGATCTGTTGCAGGTAAAGAGGACCTGGACCTGGGTCCCAACGACCTCCACCTGGACGACTTCCTGCTGTCGGGGAAGTTCGACCTGATCGCCTACGCCGACCCCGAGCTCAACCTGGAGGACAAGAAGGACATGTTCAACGAAGAGCTGGACCTGGGGGAGCCGATGGAGGAGAAGGAGGGCGGGGAGAAGCGGGACCGAGCCGGCGCCCCCGCCAGAAAGATGGATAACCACGCCCACCTGATCGGTCAGGTCAAACAAGAAGTGGAGGACGGCGTCAAGACGGAAGCCCAGAACCCCTCATCACAACCTGGACTCGCCAGCACCAGAAGACTCCCCGGAGCTCCAGGAGCCACCGCGGCAGGATCCAGTCTGCCTGGCTCCAAGGTAACAGCCAATCAATCAATCAGTCAATCAATCAATCAGTCAATCAATCAATCAGCCAATCAATCAATCACACTTTATTTACTCAGCACCTTTCATTCAGGTCAGTGCTTCACAGACAACTGACGAGCCGACAAGAAGAAGAAATAGAAAAAATCAAAACATAATAAAAATAAAAGCTTATATATAAACAAACCTGCAGCTTCATAACGCAGTAACAGGCTCCACCTGGTGGCTGAAAACAGGCACTGCAGCAAATCTGCAGCGTTTCCCCGCACAGCTGTCGTCTTCCATCGGTCCATATGTTCTCAGTCCATCCAATCATTTACATCCCTATCACTAATCAATGATGATCAATAACTTGTGTCCCTGCAGGAGAAGCTGGAGGACTCTGGTTCTGCTTCAGGGGTCCTGTCTGCCCTCCAGGCCCAGGAGCAGGCTCTGTCTTTGGGCCCGGCTCCCGGGGTTCACCCCCCCATGGCTGGAGGTAAAGGTTCGTTCTCTCTGGAACTATTGATCAGGCCAATATTGATAGATTATTGATCAGCATCTCTTCCTGTCTCCAGGGCAACCGGCTGTCTTCCAGCAGCAGCAGCAGCAGAGACCATCTGGGCCCCCCTCCGCCGTCCTCACCCCTCAGGGCGCCCCCGCCCCCCCTCACCCGCTGTCCCTCCTCCTCGGCTCCCAGACCCAGACCAAGCCGCTGCTCCTGGAGGAGCAGCCGCTCCTCCTGCAGGACCTCCTGGACCAGGAGCGCCAGGAGCAGCAGCAGCAGAAACAGATGCAGGCCATGATCAGACAGAAGTCCAGCCCAGACCCCGTCTTCCCCAACATGGGTAAGATCCAGACCTGAACCCCATCAGACCTGAACCCCTGCAGACCTGAACCCCATCAGACCCGAACCCCTTCAGACCTGAACCCCATCAGACCTGAACCCCTGCAGACCTGAACCCCATCAGACCTCAACCCCTGCAGACCTGAACCCCATCAGACCTGAACCCCATCAGACCTGAACCCCTGCAGACCTGAACCCCATCAGACTGAACCCCGTCAGACCTGAACCCCATCAGACCTGAACCCCATCAGACTGAACCCCTGCAGACCTGAACCCCTGCAGACCTGAACCCCTGCAGACCTGAACCCCTGCAGACCTGAACCCCATCAGACCTGAACCCCATCAGACTGAACCCCATCAGACCCGAACCCCATCAGTCCTGAACCCCATCAGTCCTGAACCCCATCAGACCTGAACCCCATCAGACCTGAACCCCATCAGACCTCAACCCCTGCAGACCTGAACCCCATCAGACTGAACCCCATCAGACCTGAACCCCTTCAGACCTGAACCCCTGCAGACCTGAACCCCTGCAGACCTGAACCCCTTCAGACCTGAACCCCTGCAGACCTGAACCCCTGCAGACCTGAACCCCATCAGACCTGAACCCCATCAGACCTGAACCCCTGCAGACCTGAACCCCTGCAGACCTGAACCCCATCAGACCTGAACCCCATCAGACCTGAACCCCTGCAGACCTGAACCCCTGCAGACCTGAACCCCTTCAGACCTGAACCCCTGCAGACCTGAACCCCATCAGACCTGAACCCCATCAGACCTGAACCCCATCAGACCTGAACCCTGTTTTCAAATATTTTTTTATGAATGCTGTTAACGCTGTGTCTGTGTGTGTGTCTGTGTGTGTGTGTGTCTGTGTGTGTGTCTGTGTGTGTGTGTGTGTGTGTGTGCGTGTGTGTCTGTGTGTGTGTGTGTGTGTGTGCGTGTGTGTTTTCAGCAGACTTTGACTCCATCTCAGACCCCATCATGAAAGCCAAGATGGTGGCTCTGAAGGGCATCAACAAGGTCATGACTCAGCAGGGCAACCTGGGACTGAACCCCATCGTCATCAACAGGTGCGTCGACCTTCTGCCCTCTGACCTCCGACGCTCCAATCAGAGAGCAGGTCGTTAATACGACTTAAAGCTTTGATGTCTGTGTGGACGCTGATCGACAGCTCTGGGACTCAAACTCGCATCATTTCATTAAGTTTAATATTGATTATGATTCCTGTCCTGTAATCTGCATCTGTGTCTCTGTGTGTGTGTGTGTGTGTGTGTGTGTGTGTGTGTGTGTGTGTGTCTCTCTGTGTGTGTGTGTGTGTGTGTGTCTCTGTGTGTGTGTGTGTCTCTGTGTGTGTGTCTCAGGTTCCAGCAGGCTCCAGGGGCCCCGGCTCCGGCCCCTGAGGGGACTCCGCAGCCTCCTCACCTGCTGGGACAGGTGCAGCTGCAGGTGTGAATCATGTTTCATTAGAGATGAAGACGCAGTGACGCGGATTCTCCTCTGATCAGGTTTTTATTGATCAGGATCAGGATGAGTCCGCCTCGCTGCGTCTGTAACGTCTCCTTCCTGTCTGCTGTTTTATCTGCTGAGCTTTGGATCTAACAGGAAGTGTCTTCTCTTCCTGTCAGGACGGGAAGTTGAACCCTCAGCTGGTGCGACCCAACCCTCCCAGCTTCGGCCCGGGCTTCGTCAGTGAGTATCAGCTGATCAGAAACCGATCAGAGCCGACTGTTCAGAACAAGATGATTCATATTTCTGGAGAAACTAAGGATTTAAAAAATTAAGGAAAATGATGCGATTTAAAAACGAAGAGTCGTGTTTAATCACATCCTGACGTTGTGATGACGTAAATCACCAGCGTCTGTTTGGAGACTTCTTGACTTTCTGTCGTTCTGTTTTTTATCTATAAACTCCAGAAATGTTATTGAACATATTTCGATCTGTAACGTTACTGAAACTGAAAATGTGTGACGCTGTTTGTTTGTTTGTTTGTTTGTTTGTTTGCAGACGAGTCCCAGCGGCGGCAGTACGAGGAGTGGTTGGGGGAGACGCAGCAGCTCCTGCAGATGCAGCAGCGCCTCCTGGAGGACCAGATCGCCGCGCACCGGAAGACCAAGAAGGCTCTGTCGGCCAAACAGAGAACGGCCAAGAAGGCGGGCCGAGCGCTCGGCGAGGACGACGCAGCACAGCTCCGATACATCACAGAGCAGCAGGGCACGGTGCAGAAACAGCTGGAGCAGGTACACGACTACAGACTGAAGACAAAGAAGTGAATGAATGCAAAAAAAGAAGCAAGTTATTGTTACCACACAGTGAGACTGAATGTGACAGATGAAGCAGCTTCAGGGTGAAACCTGACCTGACCCTGATCCTGACCCTTCAGGGTGAATCCAGGCCAAAATAATAAACAAAACCAACTATTTAACCCTAAACAGTTCCTAACTAGTCCTTTATCAAACTAAAGACATTTTCTAGACTGAACTTCCTACAGAAGCATCTCGATGCTTCAACAGGTCTGAACATCTACAAGCTCAGAGGAAACAAACACGAGACGGTCTGCACTCACATTACTCACTATATATATAATATATGTATGTAGCATTCCTACAGATGACAGCAGATTAAAGGCACAGTGCTGTTTTTAAGAGCAAACCTTCAATCTGTTTAAAGAATTTCTCCTTAATGATCTTTAAATGATGCGTCTGAAGAAGAGTTTAAATTTATTTTCTTGTTCGAGAAGGAACGTTTCACACTGAAACACGCAGGTGGTGTTACAGAGAAAAGGCTCCCCGAGGAACGTTATCTCAGCCTCCCAGTTTATCACCAGCAATCAACAGCACATCCTCCTGACCTTTGACCCTTTCCTCTAACATCTGTTACTGTCTGAACAGAACGAAACACAAACCTTCATCATAACATGTGAAAAGAAAAGAAACAAAACTGACGTCATTTAATATTTAATCAGTCTCATCGTCACACGTCTCCTCTTGTATGTGCTGTCTGGTTGTTGTGGTTGCCACGGTTACCAGTAGATGATGTTTGGCTCGTGTGTGCAGATCCGGAAGCAGCAGAAGGATCACTCGGAGCTGATCGAGGACTACAGGACCAAACAGCAGCAGAGAGTTCTGCAGCCGGCCGCCCCCCCCCATGATGCCGGCAGGCGCCGCCCCCCCCGATGCCCCAGACCCTGCTCTCCCAGCCTCCCGTCCCCATGCAGCCCCACCCGGGCGGCCCCGCTCCCACCCGGCTCCCCAACGTCCCCCCAGGCTGGACCCCGGGGGGCGGGGCTCCGGGGGTGATGGGGCAGAGGATGGTGCAGCCTCTTCTGCCCCCTCAGATGCCCCCCGCCCTGCCCAACGCCCCTCAGGCGCCGCTGCATACGCAGACCCCTCCGGCCATGGTGCCCGGCCTCAGCGCTCCGCCGGCGAGCTTCACAGCGGGGCCGCGGGGCCCCGCCGGAGGGCCCAACGGAGCAGCGGGGGACGGAGCCGCCACCGCACCGCAGGTAAGAAACCAAACCGGCGACATCACCCGACCTGCAGACCAACACACACTCAGAGAAACAGAAACAGCGGGTCACATGTCTCCACTGACGCTGGCGTCTGTCGACATGCAGGTGAAGTTTGACGACAACAACCCGTTCAGCGAAGGTTTCCAGGAGAGAGAGAGGAGAGAGAGGCTGAGAGAGCAGCAGGAGAGGCAGAGAGTCCAGCTGATGCAGGAGGTAACACACACACACACACACACACACACACACACACACACACACACTCACACACACTCACACACTCACACACACACACACACTCACACTCACACACACACTCACACACACACACTCACTCACACACACACAGACACACACACACTCACACACACACACACACTCACACACTCACTCACACACACACAGACACACACACACACACACACTCACACACACACAGACACTCACACACACTCACACACTCACACACACACACACACTCACACACTCACACACACACACACACTCACACTCACACACACACTCACACACACACACTCACTCACACACACACAGACACACACACACACACACACACACACACACTCACACACACACAGACACTCACACACACACACTCACACACACACTCACTCACACACACACAGACACACACACACTCACACACACACACACTCACACGACAGGAAGTACAAACACCTGTCCTGTCCTCGCAGGTGGAGCGTCATCGAGTCCTGCAGCAGAGGCTGGAGCTGGAGCAGCAGGGCCTCCTGGGAGCTCCTCCAGGTCCTGGTGCTCGGGTCGGGCCCCCTCCAGGGCCCGCCGCGGCCCCTCCTGGGGACAGTCTGTCCCAGATGCCCTTCTTCAGCTCTGAGCTGCCCCAGGACTTCCTCCAGTCCCCGCCGGCCTCCAGACCCCTCCCTCCCCTCCAGGGCCAGGCGGGGGCCCCGTTCCTGCAGCAGGGCTTCACAGGAGGGCCCCTGCACCCCGGAGCTCACCCAGCTCCAGGTGTGATGCCTGGGGCCGCAGAGCGGGGCAGGGCCCCTCCTGAACACGGACCCCCCAGACTCCCTGGCCCCGCTGGGCCCTCTGCCCAGGGACAGGTGCACCCAGCTGGGATAGGAGGAGCAGGTATCACCCCCTCCCATCCTGGAGGTCAGGGTCATCGATTTGATCACGACTCCTCCTCTTCCTCCCCCTCTACTCCCCTCCCCCCGTCCTTCCCCTGCTCCTCCTCTGGAGGCCCTGCCTCCCTCCTCCAGCTCTACTCTGACATCATCCCTGAAGACAAACCAAAGAAGAAGAGGAACAGGAAGAGGGACGGCGACGACGCCACGGGCGGCGCCAGGACACCGCTGTCCTCTCACTCTGATGACATCACAGCCCCGCCCACTCCAGCTGTCTCAGACACTTCCTGCTCCACACCCACACGGGGCAGCGTGGACCTATCAGATCTCTCCTTCCCGCAGGGCTCCTCCCTCTCCGGTCTGCCGCCGTCGTCGGAGCTGGAGAGGCAGCTGTCCGTCAGCTCTGCCCAGGAGAGAGGCTCCCTGTTGGGCATGGAGGCTCAGCGAGGCCCCCTGTCAGGACTCAGTCTGGAGGTCAAGGTGAGCGGTGTGTCTGAGGTGTTACTGTGACATGTTTAATGGTTTCAGTAGAGTCTAACATCACTTCCTCTTCTGTGCAGGAGGAGCGGGAGGAGCGCGGCGCCTGCGGGGGAGGCATGGTGAAGCTGGAGGAGGGTGATGGGTTCTGCTCCTCCCCTCTGCAGGGGGGAGGGAAGGAGGGAGACGGAGGGAAGGAGCTGCTCAGACACCTGCTGAAGGACAAAGCCTCCCCGGCCACCACGCCATCGCCCACCGGCCAGGCTCCGCCCGCCGCTCGCCGCCAGCTGTCCAATGAGAGCGCCCGGTCCGAGGAGGAGGACAGGCCCGGTTCCCACGGCAACATGACGCTGGACAGTCCGGGTCGGGATCTGGACCCGGCGGGAAAGAAGAAGCCTCAGCGGTGTAAGAGAGTCGCTCGGCCTGAGAAAGACAAAGCTCCTCCCAAAAACAAGAGGAGGAAGAGGGAGGAGGAGGAGAAGACGCTCCACGCCGCCTCCTCCGACCCGCTGATGACTCACCTCAGACAGGTACGCACACGCCTCACCTCGCCTCCACAGTTACATTAAAGACAAACGTTTATTCTGATTATTTGACCCTCTCAGTGAACATCAGATCAACTGTATTGATTATTGACTCCCCCCTCCCTCCCCCCTTCTCCCCCCCCGCAGCTCTCGGTGCTGCCCCTCATGGAGCCGGTTCTGGGGGTGGACCTGAGTCTGTTCCCCCCCTACGGCAGCTCCTCTCTGGGCAGAGACTCCAGGCTGAGCGGCTCCTTCGGTAACGCCTGCCTGGACGGAGTCACAGATTATTACTCACAGCTCATATACAAGGTATCACACTGCAGTACGACACACACACACACACACACACACACACACACACACGTTACAGTTAGTTAATAACAATAGAAAAACATGACAGGAAATAAACTCGTGTCTGGAGTTTGTCTGTTAATGATTAAAATGCTGCTGACCGTCAACATGAACCAGAGACTCTGAGTCCTTATCGAAAGGTCAAAGGTTGAACTGTTTACCAGCAAACATGTTGGATCACAGCAGGGTCAAATAGGGACGACATGCTTTACGTTTTTTAACTCGTTTATCCATAAAACTCAGTATTATCGTCGTTATAAGATCAGCTTCAGTCCTGTAAATGATCCACAGTCGCCCCTGATCACATGACCAAACAGGATGAACTTACCTTTCGGTTTGAGCAGCTGGGAAACATCTGGAGGCAGAATAATCCCAAGAGCCTGATCCAGTCTGCAGAACCTAACGAGTTTTATTCAGTGTGTCCCGTCGTTTAACGTCTCTCTCTCTCTCCAGCAGAATAACCTCAGCAACCCCCCGACCCCTCCAGCCTCCCTGCCGCCCACGCCGCCGCCTGTCGCCAGGCAGAAACTGGTCAACGGCTTCGCCACGACAGAGGAGCTGAGCAGGAAGGAGCTCAGCGAGCAGGACGGTAAGAACACGAGACGCCAGCTCGTCTGTTCATCTCTAACTGATAATTAACAGCTTGAATAAATGTGTCGATGCCACACGGAGCCGCAGTTTCTCCTCCTGAAGGTCACACGTGTCTCGTTTCTCGCAGTGAAAGGCGTGTCCGGTCTGAAGCAGAAGGGGGAGGAGCTTCTGGCACTAAACCACTCCTCTAAGACGGTAGACGTCCCCGCCTCCCTGCCGACTCCGCCCCACAACAACCAGGAGGAGCTCAGGTAAACGACCTGCCGCTGGCGTCACACCCGTCCGGACGGTCTGACCGTGAAGAGTGTCACATGACGTCTCTCCTTCTTCTTCTTCTTCAGGGTTCAGGACTCGTCGGGGCGCAGCAGCCCAGACGGCTTCGTCCCGTCGTCGTCTCCGGAGAGCGTGGCGGACATGGAGGTCAGCAGGTACCCCGACCTCTCCTTCATCAAACTGGAGCCGCCCTCGCCCTGCCCCTCGCCGCCAATACCCATCATGCCCTGCGCCTGGGGCAAAGGTCAGTCGCCAGCAGGGATTTTATTGGTAAGTCTCATCAGTTTGGTGCTTTATTAACACTCCTGTGCGCGTGTGTCCGTGTGTGTGTGTGTGCAGGCTCTGCAGTGAAACAGGAAGTGAAGGCGGAGCCTAACCATCAGGGTCCTCCCTCCTGCTCTAGCACAGACCTGGTTACCATAGCGATCACCTTGAACCCAGTCGCCGCTCAGGTAAGCAGATCTCTCTCTCTCTGTCTGTTGCGTCATCTTTAGCCCCTCGCTCCCTGCCCTCCCCTTGATGACATCACTGTGTGTGTTTCCAGAACGTCACGGGCGTCATGGCGGCGGTGGCGGAGCTGCTGAGGGTCCCCGTCCCCAACGACTACCAGCTGAGCCGAGCCGGCGGCCCGGAGCGCAGCGCTCTGTCCCTGCTGGCCGGCGTCCGAGTGCCGCTGCCTCAGGTGAGCATCTCTGACGCCTGAAACGCCTCCATGTTTAATTTGTTACAAAACATCTTAATTAACTCACAGTTCAGGTTTTTATTACAGCAGGAAGAAAGAAGGAAATAACACTTTGGACCTTTATTTTGAAACAAACAGACAGTTCCTGGCAATTTAGTTGCTGCAAAAGAAATAAAACAAGCTGCTGCTGCTGATTTCTGATCTAACTGTATATAAAGTAGTGTAAACTAGCTCCACCTCCAGCAGCTACAACAGTAACATGCTGCTCTAACACTGATGCTTCAGTATTAATAATCTAATGATGTCATATATAATAATATATCAGTCAGAGGGACCAAACCACTACTTTTACTGCAACACTTTAACTACATCAATACTTCAATAATTAGGCCTCTAATCATGACGTAATGACTGAAGGCTGATTTTCTGTAAAGATCATTCACAGTGATCAGTTGTGGAGGATCAATACTGACTGTGTGTGTGTGTGTGTGTGTGTGTGTGTGTGTGTGTGTGTGTGTGTGTGTGTGCAGGGTGCAGCAGGCGGCAGACAGCAGAGACCGGCTCCACCAGCTGCTGGAATCACTGGTCTGTATTCTCTCATCTCTCCTTCTTGTTCATTTCAGTCCACCTGTTTTTATTTACATTTTCAATTTGAGCTTTTTGACATCAGATCTGATGATGATGATGATGATGTCTTCGTTGTGTTCAGGCGTCCGGATGGACTACAACCAACATGGCGGCCCTGCTGCTGGCGCTACCAGGCCTCAGTGTTGCAGCTACTGCAAGGTGCTGCTGGGAAACGGAGTCCGCATCATCAAAGAGCTCAAACAGGTCGGACACACGTTCACTCAGCTGCTGTTTGAAGTTTAACTTTTATTTTATTTTACAGACTTTTTACTCTTTTTATTTACGTTTAAGATGATTTCACAGCTTTGGATCAGTGTCTGTTTATCGTTTGTTTGTTTACACGTGTTATTTACGTCTGTGTGTTGCAGGAGGGTCAGTCCAGACCAGGATCCAGCCTGGTGTTCTGTAGTCCGGACTGCTCTGCTCTCTACACATCTGGCCTGCAGAGCAGAACAGCTGGGAACAAGGTGAGAGTCACATGACTGCGTGGGAGCTTTTCATTCGTCTAACACGTCTACGCTCCGCCCAACGAGGAGCTTAAGCGTGATGTCGGTCTGGCGTTGGCGCCTCGCTGCAGGTGAACAGTATGTCAGCTAGCGATGTGTATTCTGATGACATCATCTGTCTGTCCTCAGTGTGCCAGCAGAGTGCAGCATCAGTACGCCAACAACATGTCCTCCATCGCTGTGCACTCCCTGCCCACCTCCCCGCCGTCCCCCGCCTCCCCCGCTGTCACCACGGAGACCAGGCCCCGCATGGACAGCCTCAAGGTGGGTGTGGTTAGCGGTTCAATGATGGTCGATTGATCAGGTGATCTGCTGTCTAACGTGGGTTTTAATTTGTCGGTTGACAGGTGAAAGTGAAGTTGAAGCCCCGCCCCCGAGCCGTCCCAGGAGGAGACGACTCGCCGTCCTCTCGCCACGGGAAGAAGGTCAAGAGTTCTCGCTGGAGACGCTGGAGTGTCAACATCACTCTGACCAGGTTAGCACGTTAGCATTAGCATCAGTCTGACCAGGTTAGCATTAGCATCAGTCTGCCCAGGTTAGCATGTTAGCCTTGCAGATAGCCTGTTAGCATGTCTGTCTCGTTACGCAGGGGTCCTGGCATGTCCAGCGAGATGGTTGCCATGCCGACAGAGGCAGAAGTCGATATGCTGTTGGAGAAATTGGGGGCATGTCTTCGTCCTGACCCGTTGCCTAGAGACCAGCGGAGGTGCTGCTTCTGTCACCAGCTGGGAGACGGACCAACTGACGGACCTGCCAGACTGCTGAACCTGGACCTGGACCTCTGGGTGAGTGTGGACCTGGTCTCTGACGGACCTGCAGGACTCAGAGTCTTTGGCAGAGCTGCAGGGTCTCTGATGGTTCCTGTCTCTCTCTCTCTGTGTCTCAGGTCCACCTGAACTGCGCTCTGTGGTCCAGCGAGGTGTACGAGACTCAGGCCGGGGCTCTGATCAACGTGGAGCTGGCTCTGAGACGCGGTCTGACGCTGCGCTGCGCTCACTGCCAGCAGACCGGAGCCACCAGCGGCTGCAACCGGCTCCGCTGCACCAACACCTACCACTTCACCTGCGCGCTGCAGGCACGCTGCACCTTCTTCAAGGTGAGACGCTCAGTTCACCTGAGAGGTTTATCAGCATGTTTGTTTGTTTCATGTCCTCCTGGGTTCGGTGGTCCGCGACCCAAACAAATCCTGTCAGAATAGTTTAATGATGATTATAAGGACCCTTCACATTAACGCTACGTCTCTTCCAGGATAAGACGATGCTTTGCCACCTCCACAAGCCCAGGATAGTTCCTCTCAGCGGGGACAGGTCCTCCAGCGGCTCCCCCTCCTCCACCCCAGGGCCCACCCCCGACCCGGCGGCGGTGATGGCCTCCGACCCGTACGACTCTGAGCTGCGCTGCTTCGCCGTGTTCAGGCGCGTGTTCGTGCAGCGAGACGAGGCGCGGCAGATCGCCGCCGTGGTGCAGCGCGGCGAGCGGCAGCACACCTTCAGGGTCGGCAGCCTGCTGTTCCGCGCCATCGGACGGCTCCTCCCACAGCAGATGAACGCCTTCCACAACAAGACCGCCATCTTCCCCATCGGTTACCATGCCAACCGCATCTACTGGAGTATGCGCCACAGCAGCCGGTAAACTGTCACTGCTCACAAGAACACACGTTGAATTGTTGTTGTTTTTGGAGGTTTTTTAGATAATTAAATTAGATCATTGTAATAATTATAGTAATAATAATAATCTGAAACACTGCTGCGCTCCTGCAGACGCTGCAAGTACATGTGCTACATCGAGGAGGAAGACTGCCGGCCGCTGTTTAAAGTGAAGGTGGTGGAGAAGGGACACGACGACCTCATACTGACCGGATCAACACCAAAGGGTAAACCTCACAGTGAAGCATGAATACATCAAAGAATACACATCATGTTAGTCCAGCATCATCCAATATAAACAGAAACTACCCACAAATAACAGGAGATATCCAGCAGTATGAGACATAATAGACTGATCCAGACCAGACAACAGCAGGAAGTGAAGCAGCAGAGACTCAGCAGCAGCTCTGTCTGATCGTACTGATGAACTCTGTCTGTCTCCAGCTGTGTGGGATCAGATCCTGGAACCGGTTTCCCAGATGAGATCCACCAGTGGGACTCTGAAACTCTTCCCAGTTTACCTGAAAGGGGAAGATCTGTTTGGTCTGACCACGTCTGCAGTCAGCAGGATCATTGAGTCTGTACGTACAGCTGTCTGTAGTTACCTCTCTGCTCTGTGTCTGTAGTTACCTCTCTGCTCTGTGTGTGTGTAGTTACCTCTCTGCTCTGTGTCTGTAGTTACCTCTCTGCTCTGTGTCTGTAGTTACCTCTCTGCTCTGTGTCTGTAGTTACCTCTCTGCTCTGTGTGTCTGTAGTTACCTCTCTGCTCTGTGTCTGTAGTTACCTCTCTGCTCTGTGTGTGTGTGTGTAGTTACCTCTCTGCTCTGTGTCTGTAGTTACCTCTCTGCTCTGTGTGTCTGTAGTTACCTCTCTGCTCTGTGTCTGTAGTTACCTCTCTGCTCTGTGTGTAGTTACCTCTCTGCTCTGTGTGTGTCTGTAGTTACCTCTCTGCTCTGTGTCTGTAGTTACCTCTCTGCTCTGTGTGTAGTTACCTCTCTGCTCTGTGTCTGTAGTTACCTCTCTGCTCTGTGTCTGTAGTTACCTCTCTGCTCTGTGTCTGTAGTTACCTCTCTGCTCTGTGTGTCTGTAGTTACCTCTCTGCTCTGTGTGTGTCTGTAGTTACCTCTCTGCTCTGTGTCTGTAGTTACCTCTCTGCTCTTTGTCTGTAGTTACCTCTCTGCTCTGTGTCTGTAGTTGCCAGGAGTGGAGGCCTGTGAGCGCTACACCTTTCGTTACGGCAGGAATCCTCTCATGGAGTGGCCTCTGGCCTTCAACCCATCTGGCTCGGCCCGCTCTGAGCCCAAAGCCTACCAGGCCAAGAGGTAAAATGACGGGACTCCAACTTCACCAAACTACACCCAACCTCACCAAACTAACTTTCACCAAACTACACCCAGTTATACCTAACTACACCTGAACTCCACCAAACTACACACTCGGTCCATATGACGCTTTGTTTGAAGCAGACTGACTCGGTACTCTCTCTCCGACAGACCGTACCTGTTGACCAGCATCGCTCCCAGGTGTCAGGGGTCGGTGGGCTCCATTGTCGGCCTCGTTCCCGGCGTCATCTCTCTGTCGCCGGGCGAGTCTGTGGCCGGAGCTCATCAGGGCCGCCACTCCAAGTCATCCCAGTACCGACGCATGAAGGCCGAGTGGAAGAGCAACGTGTACCTGGCTCGCTCTCGCATCCAGGTGAGACTCCTGAAAACAGGCTGAGCACATGACGGCTGACTGAAGCGGGAGGTCACTGACTCTGTGTGTGTGTGTGTGTGTGTGTGTGTGTGTGTGTGTGTGTGTGTGTGTGTGTGTGTGTGTGTGTGTGTGTGTGTGTGTGTGTGTGTGTTCAGGGTCTGGGTCTGTACGCTGCCAGAGACATCGAGAAATGCACCATGGTCATCGAGTACATCGGCACCATCATCAGGAGTGAAGTAGCCAACCGTAAGGAGAGGCTGTACGAGTCACAGGTAACACACTTTAACTAAAAGGCTCATCAATATTGGTTTTAAATGATTAAAACCAATAATGATTGAGTTTCCTGGTGTTGATGTATAAATGTTGTGTTGATTCTGCTTTATTGGAGGCTTATTTTGTGCTGCTGTTGAAATGATGTGCTCAGTTTTTCAGTGTGTAGTCATTGTGTTATTGTGAATCATCATAATGTCAACACAACATTCAGACACACATTCATGTCCACACTGATTCATAAAATGCTGCTAGACTTGACATCTGTTGAGAATCACTTCGATGACCTGGATGCATCAGCTGTGAATCACTGCTGTTTAAACTATCAAATATATAGAATTTGTTTATATGTAGCATTCAAACACAAACAAGTGAGAGATAGTTTGCTCACTAAATATTTGCAGATGCTGTTTGTTTGTCTCTGACCTGCCTAAACTCACTTTCACTCAGGCTTCACACTCACCCACCAACACTGCTGCATTTATACAGTTTCTCCTGCACAAAAATCAAATTTAAGTTAATTTAATTTTTGAAAAAATGATTTTCAGCTAATTTGAAAAGATGATGAACATGTAACTGTAACACCCTAAACAGACTATTGTGTCTATGGT
>CM055859.1:25516790-25559290 GCA_029490765.1 Euthynnus affinis
CTGCCGTGTACATACGAGGTTTTATCAGGACTCTGCTGATGTGTACAGTCAGTCGACATGAAGCCTTTTTTTTGTTTTTGTTTTTTATTATTGGACGTAAACAGTGTGATGATGATGATGAAGATGTTTGGTTTTTGTTTTGTTTTTTTTTTTGGGGGGGGGGATGTTGAATCTGATTTAGAATCATTTACAGAAAATAAAATATTTTACATCTTGAAGAAGCGACACATCTCGTTATTTCTGATTACATATCCAGAATCATGGAGGACGCTTAAATTATCCGTAACGTACTGTAATGAATCTATTCATAAATATGCTTCTGTGAGCAGGTTGTTGTCCAGACTTTCTTTATTCTTTCATCGTATTTACACCAGAATATTCAGGATGAACATCAGTCAGTTTATCAAAAGACAAAGACCAGGATTGCTGTTTTCTTGTATCGTCACTTGGTGGCGCTGTTTCCTTGTTTTTATATTTCATTTGATTTCAACAGTAAAGCTCCAGAATAAAGAAAACAGACAATCTGAAGTTAGTACATTTCCAATAAAGAACCAAGAACTTTATCACTAATTTATAGGTCAAATAAAAACAGTGTTTAATCTACAGAAAAACATACAATTCAACATACATACATGAGAATAAAGTTTCCAATAATAAATGATGATTTGATATTAACTGGAAAATCTATAAATAGCCTGAATTACACAGACTTATTTCCTGGAAGCTTTGAACAAATAAGAAATTATAAGAATAATGGAGCTTTAAAATAAAGCATGAGCATAAACTCGGATCAAATATCAATCAAATATGACACAGAGACAAAATAACTAGAGTAGAAATAGATGTTATACATGAAGCTGAAGTTTGACACAATAAAAACACTGCAAGTTGACTTTATGAGATACAAACTATTCATTGTGACATCATAGTTTGCATATAAAACCTAGATACCTTTAATATTTACACAGAGATCAACTCTGAAATGGCATCTGGAGCCATGAAGGGCCTTTAAAAGTAATCAATCAAATCTTTACAATCAATCCTAACGTCCTCTCAATGTTCCACTTTATGGTAACGTGGAAAATGCAGCTGCGCAACAGTGACGATTCTGTCAGAACCGACAATGATGGAAGTCATGAATCAAACTTTGATCTGGCTTAATGCATGTTGTCAAGATAATGAGCATGACAAAGGTCCTCAGTTGTAGCTCACTAAAACTAAAACACAATTATATATGACAGCTGCACACTGAATGATATCTGAACTTCATTACAACAGCTCAAATATTTTATAGCCTTATTTTTTATTTAGGCTCCTTCAAATAACAGCAGAGCTACAGCCTGAAATTTGAAAGAGGAGGATGCACCTTAACAATATGTTTCTGTTTTTATGGTGTATTTACCTTCATGTAAAGAACAAAAGTTGTTGATGTGTACGAATTGGACAGTAGAAGAGAAGATGTTCTTCATGGAGAGAGTAGCACTCCATGCAGCACTATTACAGGCTGTGAAACCATGTGGCTGAACAAAGATAGCTGAGTCAAATGACCTGTTATCTTAATTAACATATAGGCTACGTTTATTTCTCAGGCTTTCTTTATAGTTTATAAATATTACCTTATAATGGATTTTATGGAGCCAGAACACTGACATTTACATTTTGGCATCGAAAATAAACTTTGGCATTGAAATCAAACCCTGCAATTGAAAAAATGTGTATTGTCATTGAAAAAACTTCCACTGTAAAATAAAACACTTTGAAAATTTCATCATTTTAAAAAATTACGATCTTTCAATCTTATTATCTTATTTTATTTTGGTATTTTTTCCATTACTATTTGTTTTCCTTATGTCAATCATAAGATTTTTTCTTCATGTCTGTCTTTTTTCAGTCAGTTTTTTTCCCAACATCACCGGTTTTCAGTTTCAACAGTTTTTCTTACAGCGGATATTTTCTACAGTTTCTTTAAGAATCAGTCATCTTTTATAACTACAGACTAAACTTTGTACAGTAAAAAATATAAATATTTAAAAAAAAAAAAAAAAAGAAAAGGAAATTAACATCATGGATGTAATTTATGAATGTAGATAAATTACTTTCAATTAAGATCAACAGTACTAGACAGTCAGTGAACTGACCCCAGGGTCTCCTGTCTACAGTGTGGAAACTTCAGAAAATCACACAGCAACATCACTCCTGAGTCCTCCAGCTCATTCAGACTCAGATCCAGCACTCTCATATGGGAGGGGTTCGATATCAGAGCCGTGACCAGAGAAGCACAGCTGGCTCCAGCTGTGATTGACATGGTGAGAAACAAAGGAACAGAGGCCAGTTCATTCTTGATTACTGACTTATGCAAGTTGGATCCTCAGTTTTCCAAAACCCTGAACTTGAGCTGAAGTAGGAACGACTGTAAAATCTGTAGTTGTGGTATGATGATGCCACCTGGTGTCTTAAGTGGAGACAATCTTTTATGAAATCATCTCAAACTTCCTGAGTGTCAGTCAGACTTTCTACTTTTACAAATCAAATCAGATGTGACCAGTTTCCTGGAAACAACCTGGTTCTGGTCCAAACTAGGTTTTCTGTGTCCACTAAACTGACTCTGGAGAGTCTTCAGTAAACATTCACTGCAGTCCAGAACTAGTCTTGAGGATAAAAACAAACCCTGACTTTAATCATGAATGTGTGTTAAGGAGGCAGGTTCTCACTCTACAATAAATGAATGTTCTCACAGAAGTGCAGGAATATTTAAATCATACACTCAGTGCTGCAGGACGCTGATCAGCTTATTCATCTGTCTGAGACTCACCTGGAAACTTTCACCAACATCTGCTCCTCAGATTTATAGTATGTGTGTGAAACAAAGACGCCTTCTCTAAACATCATTAATTCTCCATCAAGTGTCGTAGAGACAGTCTAACCTTAAAATGCTGTTTTCACAGAAACAACTGGATCAACTCTTCAGCTGCAAGTTTCTTCCAGTTACTGTTCATGTTTGAAAGCCAGCTTCACGTCCACATGTGGGACAACATAATGATTAGAGTGAAAACACAACTTCAACAAGTGGTCAGACCTGTTAACCAATCAGAGAGCAGAGCAGGATTCAACAGATAATCACTGTAACGTTATGATATAACGTCCAAGAACGATGCTCCTGTTCCTCAAAGCACAATATCATGTTAACACTATAAAGACAGTCACACTCTGCTCCAACCACTCAGACGTATTAAAACAAACAACGTTAAGACTAAATGCTGAAAACATTCTGTATGTTATGAAGAATTGTTCCATATAATCTGATGAATATGTAAGATAATCAACATTTTATGAATAATCTGCAGTTCTGTGTTTAAAATCAAATTTCTTTTAGTGGATTTGTGTTTTCCAAATGATAAGAATGATGAAGTTATGAAAACACTGAAAACCTTTGGAGTTTATCAGCTGGGCTGTTTTTGATTTATTTGTTAATTCTTTCTGCTTTTATTTCCTCTATTTTTTACTGTATATTTTCTTTAAAGGTCCTGTTTATTTTTCTGTTTTATATAAATAATACATGATTTTATCAGCTGTTTTTAATGTACTCAGAGAAAGTTTATATATTTGTTAAACAGATGGTAAAACTGAGGGAATCAGGATAGGTGGGATTTTAAAACCTCATCAATCCCCCAAATTCCTCCAGTTTAAACTCAACACTTTTTTACACAGGTTGTTGAGAAAGATGACTAATCTGTAGGTGGAAACAGGTTGATGTTAGGAATGTGTGTCAAACTTTACAACACTGACCAGAAAACTAATATTATTTTCCAACTCAGTCTTGGAGACTTGTAGGTTTTCTGCTCAGCAGCTGGATGCTGTTGGTGGTTTTGTTATGAGGAGAGCTGTTAATAATGTACATGGAGCAGGAGGAAGAACATTTATTCCTTCAGATGTTCTCAGTATTGATGTTTCTTTATATCTCGGGATCTTTTGATACTGACTGGATTCAAACCTGCACTGATTGCAATTAAAAGTTCTCATCACCTGAAAATAAGAAACAGTCACAGTGGTGATGATTTGGGACATAAATGTCATTTATTAACCATCACAGTTCCAACATTACACATATTCATTAATCTCACAGCCACGTTTCAGTATTCAATGAGTCAAATAGGAAACGTCTTCAATCTTATTTTCTATCTTATTCATTTACAGAACAGAGCACAGAGTCGACCTGGAAATGAAACCTTTTGTTCAAACATTCTGAAAACAAAGAATTTAGTTGTTTGATTTCATATCCTGAACTCTGGTGCAGCACAGTGTTGTGAGTTTGAAGATTCTTACAAAATGTTGTTAAACAATAGTGAAACACCTGAGAACTGAAGATGTTGGTGTGAGACTTTCTGCTACTGCAACTTCAGCTCTTCTGAAAGACATGGATCCACCTCACAGAGAGCAGCGATCAGAGCTGAACTGGCTTTTGGCCCTTTTTTTCGCACCATGTCGATCACCTCTCGTACTCTGTCTGCTCTGTTTCTCTGTGTTCTGACAAACTCCCCTTCACCATCATTTATGATCCCATCCTGCAGGAGTTTATCCAGCAGCTTGCACAGATTAGGTTCAGTCACAGCATCAATTAACCTTGCCCGAACAGACTTTAGCTTCTCGACACTCTGAGTCTCTGCTGGACCAGGACCTGGAAGAGGAAGAAGTATCTGTGTTCAATAACCAGCTGAGAGCGTGTAGAGGTGAAAAGAACAGAACCAAAATAAAATTCTGCCAGATTTAAACTGCACCCACAGAGCAGCAGCAGGAGCTCTGATTTAGAGCCGCAACTGATGATTATTTCATTAATGACTATTTTCTAATGCTAAACAGCGCTCATCTCAGTCTAAGGAAACATCTTCAAAAGTCTTGTTTTGTCCAAACCCAAAGTTATTCAGTTTACAGTTTAACCCTTTCTCCTCTCCTCCTCTGACATCAGAGCACATCATCTTCTGTCTGTATAAGTTCAGAATAAATTCATGTAAATGTGTGTCAGATGTTGAGAGCAGCTCTCAGCTCTGAAGAACATCAGCAGTCTGTTTGTTACTTTGTGATTTAGTCACATAAAGTTCTCTGACCTCAGGAAGAAAAGTCTAAATGTTTTTAGTCATGTTAGCAGCTTTATGGGCGTCAGTCTGTCTGTCCAGACTGAAATATCAACAACTATTAGATGGATTGTTTTAGAAGATAACTCCTACTGATTTTAGTGATCATCAAACATTTCCTCTCCTAACTTCCATGTCACCATCAGGTTTGTGGTTCAGACTTTTGTAACAATATGCTACAGAGATATTCCTGGAAGCCTGGTGATAAATAACCATTTTAATTGATTTTCTTTTCCCAGATAAGACTAGAATGCTGTGTCGTGTTGTTAATATTTTTTCAGATATTTTACTGTGTAAGAGCATCTTATTTGGTTCTTACTTCTACTTCTGAGTATTTATCTCTGGTCATCAGTCTAGTGCTCACACTTTACAGCCAAAGCTTGAAAACACTTTTTATCTGAATTCTGTGAACTTTTATCTTAAATTACTGTTGAGTATGACTGAATCCTACTTCACACTGCCGGGTCGACTCATAATCAGGGTCACACTCTTGACCTGGTTATTACGCTGTATCCAAATGTGATGAAAGTAAAGAGACTCACGTTGAGCAGCATGGCTTGGTGCTTTTGAAGAAGTGTCAGACCCTGCAGAAGAAGAAAAACATCAGGAGAGCCCAAATCCAATTTCCATTCACTCACTTAGTTCATATATTTACCTTGGGCAGGTGAGGTGACATTAATGATGTTTACTTTGTCAATCTTAGAACCAGTGATGGAAGGAGCGACCACGCTGCTTCCACTCTGAGCTGAGTAGATGGGTTGGTGGGAAGTCGCTACGAAAGAAACCACAAAAGTTATTTCAGCAAAACACAGAAAATGAAAAATGACAAATCAATTTCAAACATTATCTGATAAGCGGCTGCTGCGGTGTGAACACTGAAATTATGACGGAGACAGAAAGTCGTTTTCTCTCAATGACAAATGTCTCCATGAAATGTATGACGATGGAGGATTTAAGTAAATTTTACCGCTTCATGTGCACGCTGCGTTTGAAACAGCTGTACTTTATTTTGAAACAGCTGTACTTTATTTTGAAACAGCTGTACTTTATTTTGAAACAGCCATCTTTATATTCATGTAGGCTAATAAATATACAAATGTCAATTAGACGGTATTCAGCATGACAATTAAAGAAAATGTTGTAATAATCATCTGCTTATAATGATATTTAACCCGGACAGACGTGATCATTATAAGCTGCTTCCACTGTACTTATATCCTTCTGCAGTTTACAGTTAATGTTAAACTTTCACTGATGATTGTAAATGGACATCAAAGAGGATGATAATGTAAATATTAAATATACATCTGATATTATCTATCCTAGTGATAATATAACAAGTCACTGATCTGAATGCTCATTTATTAGCAAATAAAGATAAAACCATGAACAGGAAGCAGCTGCTCTTCACTGATGCAGGATTGAACCTTCATCCTTCTAGTAATAAGTTGACTCCTCTAAGCTTTAGACCATCACTGCCCATCTACAGGTCAACATTTAACCTGTCATCAGTTTGGTGTCCAGTCATCTCCTTCACTGCGTTCACTGTAGTCGTTTTGCCCTTTTTGGTGAAGACTCCTTTCTATTCTTCATATAATTTCATCAGCAGGTTTGTTTTGCTGCTGAGATGAAAACCGCTCTAGTTTTCTCTTCTTTTTGCGACATAGTATCATTTCTTTTACAATCAACTGTTGGTGGCTGCTCATGTCCTCCATGCACGCTTAGTATTATCAAACTTATTTCAGTCTGGCTAGATTTAGTGTTGACTAGATGCAGCTAAACTCAGTTAGTGAAATGACTTGAGCCTTAAGTTAATTCAAGCCAGACTATACCACGTAAGCGCAGCTTTCTTTATCCAACATGGCGGCATTTAGCTGCAATTCCTGCAAGTGCCTTTCTTTATTTCTCTCTTTCACTCTCTAAGGTCTAAACTCTGACATGAGGTGAAGTGCTGCTGCAGCAGAGTGAAAGATTTACCTGGTAGATTCACAACACGTTTCCACACTGGTGACCCCTCTTTGTCTTTGACCATCAAAGTCACTTTCTCCTGGTTTGTAGGGAGCAAAACCTCAAATGTTGGGAAGAAATTTGGTCCATACTTTGGCTGAAATTCTTTACACTGAAAAACAGAAACAAAGTGTCATTTTCATACCTGTTGTAAAAAGTTTGTATCTAGTACTCTGATTGTGAATCTATTTTCCAAAATTGTAAATATAATAATTAAGATTGTAACCATTAGAAGTGTTTTAGAACTGACTCACCTCAGGCTGTATTGTGGAGGCCTCAGGTTCACAGTGAACACTGTAACTTTCCCCATAGATGAGATGACAGTCAGACGAGCTCCTGATGTACTCAGTTCCTCCTTGTTTGGCTTTAACCTTCAGTGATAAGACATTTTTATTATGGTGTTTATTCTCAGATAGACAATGAGTTCTCTGCATTATTCATATTCTGTTCTTGAACATGATGGACATCTATAGATGAATCTAGATGAGTTGTAGGTGGAAGTAAACAAGCCAGAATATAAAGGATTTCCCTTTTTATCTGTCCAGGAGATCCTGTAGAAGCTGTTCTATGTTGAAAAAAAAAAAAAAAAAAATATATATATATATATATATATATATATAGTTACATATATAAATAAATAAGTTACAAGTTGTTCATTATTTAAGTTTCTATTATTCTAAGAAAATATTTCAGAATAACTTGAAAAATATAATATATATTAAAACAAGAAAAGTTTATAACAAAGAACTGAGCAAATATTTATTTTGTCATGGTGGCAGCAACACACTGCCATATAGAATACATAGATATTTAATTTTATATTAATCTAGCCCACTGTTCAATATTCACACCAGCTGGTGCTGGTATCACTAGTGACACTGGAACAGACAATAATGCACTCCAGAGATAACCCAGAAAAAACTAAAAATCTGAAGATTTCCAGTTCAGACTGAACAATCATATTATTCTTAGCACAGCTTGAGAAGGTTTGATATCAGGTATAGAGGAGTGAGGTGTGGCTGACTGTTCAGCCTGTTGTGGAAACAGATTGACTTACTACACAAGTTCAGGTTGGTAAGCACATACTGTATGACAGATAGACCTACCTCTTCCAGATCAATGTTGCCAGGAAGCAGAAGTACATCAAGTATTCGATCATGTCTGTCTGGAGGTCGGAGGAACAGCAGAACCAGGCCTCTAATTTGTATTGGGATGTTCAAAGATGTAGCCAGACCAGACCAGAGCAGGCCAAAGGCAGAGAGGTGAGGGACATTCACAACCACATGAGTGTCTGTAATCTTCAGTGGCACCAGGAAGCTCGTTCCATCATCAGCGATGTGGGCGACAGACAGCATACCTTCAGGGAGCGGAGCTGTGAAAACACAGATTTATTTCACTAACAACAACCTCATTATAATGTTAGTGCTCATTTTATTTGATTTCTAGGACACTCAGTCTGGTCAGTGAAGAATTAAACAGATCAGTCAAATCATCCAACATGACTGTTGGTGGGAAGTCTGTTAGTGTTGGTGCTCTAACAGGAGTCTTATTGTTGTTTTAATGAAACTCACTAACTAATAATCAGCTTACCATCCATGATTGCACAGTGTGGTAGATGGAGCTGACTGACAGCACCAGGACTCCCAGGACTCTGGATGTTGAACAGCGGCCCTGCAGCAGTCTTGCCAACTTGTTGTAGGAGGCTCTCATCCCATTGGACAGTCCTGTACAGCAGCTCTGCCTCCTGAGTCATAACAAACACCAGTCCAGTCAAAGTACACTGGAACACACCTGGACCAGGACACCTGAACCTGTAGGACACAGAGGAGCTGATTGATGAAGAAAGAATGAATGTGCTGAACAAAATGTGCTGTGATTGCTGCAGTGCTTAAAAAGCTGGAGAGCAAACTGAACTGCTGGACAAGATGTGAGTGAAGCAGCAGCTGCAGGAGTCTGAAGAGTATGAAGAGTGTTAAAAGTGAAGTTTCATCACTGAAAGGAGTTGAAACAACAGTCGAGTCTGAGAACTAAAACAAGTTAAACTACTGAACAGAGTGAAACTATCTGAAAGGAGGTGAAGTTTCATCACTGAAAGGAGTTGATGATGTTCAAGGATGAAATATTCTGCATCTTATGTTGTAGTTACCTGTATGAAATGTTTGCAGACTCAGTCAACACTGTAGGTGTGAATTCCTGAAATGTAGAAAGTGACAACATTAGTTACAGAAACTGACCACCAGGAGAAGATCCTCACTGCTTCAGTTTCTACTCCACCTGAACTCTGTACTGTTTATTCATCACTTGATTATCACTAGTTCACATGATTAAATGATCAGTTGCTCTTTAACTTTACATTCTTCAGTAAATGATCCTGCAGGACTACATTGGACAGCAGCTGGTAGTTTCACAGATGAAGAGGTAGAAATGAATTAGGAGGAGGTTCTGATGGAAGAGGAAGGAGCAGAGAGTGAGAGGAGAGGAAACGAGGAGAGTTTAGATGTAAGGAGTATTAACCTCTGGAGGAACCTGAGTCTGATCAATAATATATTAATAAACATGTTAAAGTAGAAAATGGACATTTGTATTGACTCTACCTCTCTGAACAACCTCTCTGGATCATCAGGATCCAGCTGTTCCTCTCTGATGTCTTCAGACACATCGAGGGTTGTGTTGGATGTGGATGGACCTGAGAAGAAGACACACAGCAGATGTTAAACTCACTTATTATCAAGGTTCAAAAACATGTTTTGTGAAGTCACAGTGACCTTGACCTTTGACCTTCAACCACCAAATTCTAATCACTCACGTTTGTGCCAAATGTAATGAAATTCCCACCAGGCGTTTCTGAGATATTGTGTTGGACAGACAGATGGACAACTCAAAATATGTCTCACCCAAAACCAAAGTTATGAACACAAACTCAACACAAAAATGACTGAGAATTTAACTGCAGACCTTCTTGCAGTGAGGCATCAGGAACCAGTTGATGCTCTCTGATGTCTTCAGACACATCGAGGGTTGCGTAGGATGTGGACGGACCTGAGAAGAAGACATACAACAGATGTTAAACTCACTTCTGGACATCCTTGTTGTCCAGTGGGTTAGACTCATACTGAAAGCTGCAACACAAAGTTCCAGTTTAAGGCTGGACAGAGACTTTTGCTACATGTCTCCTGTTAGTCTTTACTGGAAAACTCTCCAGTAAGTCAAAATGGCAAAGAAATACTGTAAAAAGGTTCATTTTTCAGTCAAGACCACATCTGAACACAAAAATTTTACCCCAAAACAAAAGTTAAATTTGATTTACAAAGTGTCCATTAAGTGCTTTTACTGTATTATTTCAATCATTGCAGTGAAGCAAACTGTCAACAAAGCAACATTTTAATTTATCACTCCATGTCTTTAGACATTTAAAGGATAAAATCCAAACTACAGGTATTTAGTTTGACAGTTGGAGATTCCTGCAGGCTTTCTATCGTTGCTATGGTGGTTGCTATGAACACCGGTATCACATAGTTGTAACTGTTCACTCAAGGATGAACTGAACTTGAAATCCTGAATATTAAGCTTTGTCATTGGCTGACCAGAGAAGATCAGTTTCCATCATGTTTGATTTTGACTTTACAATGTATGTTACCATAGAAACGCTCTGAGAGCAGGAAAGTTAGTCTTTAATCTACTTTTAACATGTTGATAAGTATTCAGGAGGCAGTTAAACACCTGCATGATGTGACTGAACAAACATTGTGAATCCAGAACAAATAAACTCCTTAAACACAGTTTGAAGTGCTGCATAACTCCCACTGACACTGAACACCAACCTAAACCCCATTTCTACAATACTAGCTTAAATATCATATAAATATCACATTTTACCAACATTTTTACTTTTTCTTGATATAGATCATCTAGCTGCAGTGTAATTACTAGTTTGGTTTACTAGACATTTGAAATATTTAGTACATATATAATTTTACAGCTTTTATATTTACAACCATATTATTATAAGAACTACAACCAGACAATGTACTAGAAATCTAGTACATTATTCCAGGCTTGGAGGAAAGCCTGAGGTGCTTTGGATTAGTGTTGAAAACACCAACCTGTTCTCATTTATGCAAACTGCTATTCACACAATGCTGGAAATGTTTGTGTGTCTTCACGCTTGCTCACAAAAAATGCAACACAGAAGAATAAAAATATACCAAAGTAATAATAATAATAATAATAATAATAATAATAATAATAATAATAATAACAATAAAAATAACAATAAATAATAATAATAATAATAACAACAACAATAATATAAAGTAATATGAAATTAATTGAAAAAATCTAAAGAATTGTGCTAGTTTTGAAATGGGATATTAAACTTAAATATTGACTGTAAAAAGTAAATATAGACTGTGCTATGGAGAAAAATAAACATAATTAATTAATAAATAAACACATAAATTCATCCTCCACTGTTACATACAGTGGAGGATGAATGCAATGCACAATCTGAAATATATGAAAGTGACAAGTGCAGGAATTAGATGAGGGAAGTGAAATGTAAAGTCTAGTTTAATAAAAACCCGCACACACACACATTTCATATTAAATATCCTCACTAACATATTCTTGTAAATATAAAATGAAATGAGCAACTTCACATTTTACAGTCACAGTGTTGTTTGGATTTGAGTTGTGATGGACGGCAGCAAATTGAAAAGGAAAGAAGCCCGCTGACATCAGACAGCCCAAAACAGGAGTCCAATGCACCACATCTGCCCACAACACATTACTGTTCCCTCTTCCTTCTGCTAAAACCTCAGAATCAAAGGAGAAATAACGAAGACTGATGGTCTTCACATTAATCTGTTGTATTGGACACTTTGGTGGTTTTGTGTTGAGAAATGTTAAAGATATCATTAAAAGAATGTAAATGTGTGTCAGATGTTGAGAGCAGCTCTCAGCTCTGAAGAACATCAGCAGTCTGTTTGTTACTTTGTGATTTAGTCACATAAAGTTCTCTGACCTCAGGAAGAAAAGTCTAAATGTTTTTAGTCATGTTAGCAGCTTTATGGGCGTCAGTCTGTCTGTCCAGACTGAAATATCAACAACTATTAGATGGATTGTTTTAGAAGATAACTCCTACTGACTTTAGTGATCAAACCTTTCCTCTGATGTCACCATCAGGTTTGTGGTTCAGACTTTTGTAACAATATGCTACAGAAATATTCCTGGAAGCCTGGTGATAAATAACCATTTTAATTCATTTTCTTTTCCCAGATAAGACTAGAATGCTGTGTCGTGTTGTTAATGTTTTTTTTTCAGATATTTTATCATATAAAAGCGTCTTATTTGGTTCTTACTTCTACTTCTGAGTATTTATCTCTGGTCATCAGTCTAGTGCTCACAGTTTACAGCCAAAGCTTAAAAAAGTCTTTATATCTGAATTCGGGGAACTTTTATCTTAAATTACTGTTGAGTGTGACTCAAACCTACTTCTGATGATTTTAACATCATATTAGTAACCAGTTTACTGACATGTTATCATCTTTTGAGCTCATGCAGCACACTGCCGGGCCGACTCATAATCAGGGTCACACTCTTGACCTGGTTATTACGCTGAATCCAAATGTGATGAAAGTAAAGAGACTCACGTTGAGCAGCATGGCTTGGTGCTTTTGAAGAAGTGTCAGACCCTGCAGAAGAAGAAAAACATCAGGAGAGCCCAAATCCAATTTCCATTCACTCACTTAGTTCATATATTTACCTTGAGCAGGTGAGGGGAGATTAATGTTTATGCTGCCAATGTTAGACCCGCTGACGGAAGGAACGACCACACTGCCTCCACTCTGAGCTGAGTAGATGGGTTGGTGGGAAGTCGCTACGAAAGAAACCACAAAAGTTATTTCAGCAAAACACAGAAAATGAAAAATGACAAATCGATCTCAAACATTATTTGATAAGCGGCTGCTGCGGTGTGAACACTGAAATTATGACGGAGACAGAAAGTCTACTTCTGATGATTTTAACATCATATTGATAACCAGTTTACTGACATGTTATCATATTTTGAGCTCATGCAGCACACTGCTGACTCATAATCAGGGTCAAACTCTTGACCTGGTTATTTCTAAAGGTCTTCATAGAACTCCAAAGTAAACTCTAGATGTTGGGATTTCAGATCATTTCTGTATTTATTTCATGTTGCTTAGATTCCCAAACATGTATCTGGTTTAAAATGTCTCAAAAGAAGCTTCATTTGTACAGATACATCTGATAAGTTTATCAATAGATATACTAATTATTATCATTATTGGACAGACCTGGTCACATTGTGATTTTAATTTGCCCTACTTGTCTTTGTGTGACAATATGGTCGATAATTTTAACTTTTCAGTCACACAAATTGTGGATGACACTGCACATATTAAACTACGTTCATTTCTGGTAAAACAAAAGCACTTTGGAGGAATGTGGAAAGAGTGAAGGCACTAAAAAGAACCTGCTGTACAATAAGAGCAACTGTAACTGCAGGTATAATCTAAAATCTATTATCTATAAGAACCTGCACAGGAAATATAATAAAGAAATGAAAACATCTAGACAGCTCTACTTATCTCAAAATTTTAATGAACATTTTAATAATTCTTAGTTTCTATTTGGTACTTTTGATAAATTGTTTAATCCTCCAAGACAAATACCTGCTGAGCTTCACTCCTCAAAGATATATAATGAATTTTTCATCCTTTAAATACAAACAGACACGTCCATAGTCAGACCTCAAAGGGGGTTTGAGCACCTGCACGTTTGGCCTTCTAGAAAGAAAGTTTCCTTTTTCTGGGCTGTTTTTAAAATAATATCCTGTTTTTTCCTGCTACATCCATCATGACACAATAATATCCTCAGTACTCAGATATAAGACTTAGATTTTATTACCTTTATACTAAATGTACCAATACTGCCCTCTGTTGACAAGAGTTAAATTCCCTCATGTGAAGAGTTAATGAATGTATTTGTATTTTAAGTGTTTAAGTTGTGATCCATTAACTTCATAGACAATCATATTCTGGTGTTAAATTTGATTATTTGTGTTGAAAGAATGAAGTTTGAAGTAATATGAATGTAAAGATTTAATATTTGAAGGATTTGAGTTTAAAGTTTTCTTTTATTGTTAAACAATAATCACACTGAATGTTTTATTATGAATTCAGAGTTATGTTGAACTTAAATTTAAATGTTTCTGAGAGTAATCTAATCACATAAGTGTTTCATAACTTTATTTCCTTTCACTATCATATTAAACTTTGTTTCAGTAGACGGTTTAAGATGATGTTGTATGTTTAGACGTCATGAAGTGTTAATATGAAGATTAATATTCATTATTAGATGAACTAACCTGAATGATACAAGCTGACAGGACCAGAAATCAGAAATATCATGAATGCTTAGACATAATGAAAATAATGTGTTTACAGCTTTAATTTGAAATATTAGGCAACAGTGACTTGACGTGTGACTTTTTTAGCGTGTAAAAACTCAGAGCTAGATTTCCCCACAATCCTTTACTTCAGGAGATGCAGGCTGCAAATCACCAGCCACACCTAAAGGCCCTAAGACAAAGAAACTCAATATTCATCAATAATTTGGTGGGAAACCCTTTAGAACGACCCAAAACTCCTCCTGCTATTCTAACTTATAAAAACAGCTTCAAGTCTTTGAGCTGGCCTCCAAGAACTCAAGAAAACTCTTAAAACGTCTCTTTTATTCTTCAAACAAATATATCTGTGTTTAATCGCAACAAGTTATTTTGTTCCTGTTTTATTAGTAACATTAAGTGTTGTATTTCCATGTACAGTGATTTAATTTTGAAGTAAACACAGTTGGAGATTTGAGTGTAGTCAGACTAAACCTTATTCGACAATCAACTTATTACAAGTCAAGAAAACAACGCTTGGTTTTAGAGTCACACAACACAGAAACTGGTCAGAGTTGTTAACGATCTTAAAATTAGTTTAGACACCCATAAAGTCTCTATTCTTGTACTTCTTGACCTTAGTGCAGCCTTCAACACTGTTGACCATATAATTCTTCTTCTTCAGCACCTAGAACTTAGAGGCAGACTTCTTAATTGGCTTTCTTCCTCTCTTACTGGAAGATCTTTCTCTGTTTCTACTGGTAACTTTGAATCATTTGAAGTCGGCGTTCCTCAAGGTTCAGTTCTTGAGAAAAACAACAATCTCCCACTATAAGGGGAGTTATCAGATTATATGTTAAAATAATCTAAGCTTATTGGCTGTAGCTTCATGTTTACTGTACAGACATGAGAGACATACCTGTACCTATACCTGATACCATATCTGAATATCTAACTATCGACCGCATTCCTCTGACAGAATAAGCAGAATTTACAAAATGCACTCACAATGTTTCTTAATGAACACTGCAAATAAATGTTGCTGCATCAGACCTTCAGACATTAGCTCTGAATGAAAACCTGCAGCCCTCTCCTTCATCTGAATGGAGGCAACGCAGTGAACTCCACAAACATGAAGACTCGTCCAGAACAAAAGTTCAACCTGCCTCAAGTTTTACTGAAACTAAACGTGACTTCATCCAGCAGGAAGCTATGTGGACAAATCACAAACATGCAAACACACATTTCCAGTGGATTCCTTTGTAACATGAATGCTGTATCCAAATGTGATGAAAGTAAAGAGACTCACATTGAGCAGCATGGCTTGATGCTTTTGAAGAAGTGTCAGACCCTGCAGAAGAAGAAAAACATCAGGAGAGCCCAAATCCAATTTCCATTCACTCACTTAATTCATATACCTACCTTGGGCAGCTGAGGTGAGATTAATGTTTATGTTGTCAATATTAGAACCAGTTACACATTACCATTAATAGAACACTGTAACTCATAACTCATGTAATAATGTATGAAATGTATGTGACTCTGCTTTTCAGATTCTTTCCCCTAACTTACCTTTTAGTTCTGAGAGAAGCTTTTGTAAACGCTGCATCAGCTTATTCTTGTTCATCTTTTCTAAAACCTTCATGGTCAGCTGCAGAGCTCCATGATCCAGATGTTTCTGCACCATTAGCTCCACTGTGTCCTGCCTGTCTGCTTTCTCCAGCTGAGCCCTTGCGAGGCCTTTAAAGCCCTCCAGGATGTCATCCAGCAGCAGGTACCGCTTGAACTTCTTAAACTCATCTTCAGTTAAGTCGTCCAGAGTTTTCCAGAGCTCCTCTACAACATTCACCATTGTGCTTCCTGCTGAAAATAAGAGACATTTTAAATATGAAGGACATGTATTCAGTTCTCATCTCATGACTCTTTACCAGTATGACTTTTGTACATGTTTCATGTTAAATGTAAATCATCTACTGTTTGAACAAACAGGTCACAACTTTGGTTATTTTCATAGTTTCAGTCTTTCAGCACTGCAGAACTCATGATAATCCACATTATCACATGATCAATCTCAGATCCTCAAGATTTTACAAGTCTCGTCAGTCTGATCTCAGCTGTGATTGGCCACCGCAGCCTTCAGCCGCTGTGACGTCAGGTTACATTTCTCCTAAATTTGACTCTAGAGTCTACTCTCTGCAGTAGAGCCGCACTACCCCCATTCAAAAGACCGGAAAGACTGGCGTTTTCACCGCGCCGCCTCATTTGGTGTCCGGCGGTGTGGCGCTCAACCGATCGCCCTGAATGCACCTGACACGCGTGCTTTGAAGTACACCTATTGTTTTTAATGACTACAAATACACCAAAATGAGGCACGACAAACTTTTTGACTGCCCGACTTTGTTTCAATTTTTGAGTGTCAGATGAACACCCAGCGATCAAATCTGTTTTCTCTGCAGCCAACTAGAGGAACAGCGCAGCGGTTGTTTAGTAAGGAGAGCGAGCGGTAGTGAGAACAAAACCTCTGAATGAGAGAAATAAAACGTTATATATTCACAAATAAATAACCATCTAACAGTCAACAGATGATTTACTGTGGACACACAGTTGAAGTTCCTGCTCTTCATTTGCAAAATGAAAAATCTGTTGCTTCTGTGGTGTTGATATTTCAATTCTGATGCGTGCAGTAAATCATAGCAGCATCAAATTATCAATGAGCCTCAATTATTGCTTTTAGCGTGTTTGGAGCTTTAATAATATGAATAAAACACTTGTACTTACTGGAACTTATTGTAAATATAAATGTAAAGTAATAATGAGGGATTACTTAGTAACTACTCAGTATTATGAATCACTTGCAGATAACAAAAACAGTGACTAATGTTTAAGTAATTATTAATGAATGAGTCATTACTAGTTATGTGTCGCTCAGCAGCAGGTTCAGAGTTAAGATCTCCAGTCTGTTCTCTAGTAACTCATCAGTATCTACTATATAGTCCTTCGTTAGGAATTATGAGGGAAATCAATTAATTAACAAATCATCAATTATCAGGTCGTTCCTGATTCGTTCCTCATTGGTTTTCTGGTAATTTTGTATTTATTGTAAAGTGTTACTCAGAAAATTAATTACCGTCAGATCCTGAACATATGGTCGATATTTGAATAATTTATTACACCAAAAAGGGATTACAAATGTTGAAAAAAAAAACGGTTCCATAATTTCCTTTAAACTTGAAAGATGAATGAATGAAAAGAAACAACTAAAAGTTATAAATAATAGCCATAAATGTTGAGAATTGGTTTAATGCAGGGCGGCTAAAGGCAGAAACCACATAGGCGCCATCTTGTCTGGTGGTCTGCTGGTTGCCCTTGAAGGAAAAAATTCAATTCAATTAAATAAATATTCTCCGGCAGGTCCCCTCGTCATTTACCACACTGCGGTTAAAAAAAGTGAACAAATACATGTATGTAGCTGCAATTCATGTATATATATTCCTCAAAGCGTAAATATCAAATTACATCAGCTAATTAAATCTACTTTACAAATACTTTATGTGATTTATTATTTATTTCAATACTTAATTGCACTTTAGAGTCTAGAGCAGCCAACCCTGATCAGACCTTAAAAACCTGCTGATCAGTGCTGGAGAGGAACTGACTACATTTACTCAACTACTGTATTAAAGTCCAGTTTAGAAGTTCTTGTTCTTTACTTTTTTATTTCCATGTGATGCTACTTTCTACATTTCAGAGGGAAATATTGTACTTTCTACTCCACTACATTTATTTGACAGCTTTAGTTACTTTTCAGATGCAGATTTGACACAATGGATAATATAACAAGCTTTTAAAATACAACACATTGTTAAAGATGAAACCAGTGGTTTCCAACCTTTTTGTCTTTTGACGTCTTACAAAAAGCAGTGTGTAGTCGGGGTCACATTTCACATGTCTATGAGTTGTTAACAGCTCCACCAAATAGTGATTTTTCCCTCTAAACTTCTCACATGCTTTCATTTCAATAAATGTTCAAATCATCCAATATTTCAGCAAAAATCTGTTTTCATAACTTTAACTACAACAAAGTCACAAAGAACAAAGAAAACAATGTTTGAAAACGTCAATACTGTGATTTTATATTTTTCTGAAAGTTTATCAACTAAACAATTAATCAGTAAATTAATCACCAGATTGATTATTAATGACAGAAATCATTATTAGCAGCTCTGATATTAACACTCACCCTCAGACTGTTTCCTCCTTCTGATCTGTGACTGTAAAACCTGTCTGACTGAATACTTTAAACATTAAGTTCCTTCCTGTTTGTTTCTCCCGCCTTCTTCTTTACTTCTTTCACTGAGAAACTCTTCAAACTTTCATCTGCTTCAGTTGTTAACAGACAGTGTGAATCTTTATCAGCTGGATCAGAAAGTCTGACGTTTGTCTTTTATTCCAACAAGGAAACAAAAAGTGCTGAGATGCTTTAATGCAGTCTGTTGTATCTCTGTGATATGAAACAGGACAAATAAATTCTAACTATATCCATCCCTACAGCCTGACAATGTAAGAAAATCACAGCTCAAATCATTATAAACCTGTTTTACACATGTGTGGAATTACACCCTAAGACTGAGGTCTACAAACTACCAGTGTCTTTATTCACTGGGTGTGACCATAATATTAAACCACAGTAATCAATATTATTATTATCAGTGTATGAATCAGTATGTGTTTACAGGTGTGTCTTCCTCCAAGGAGATGTTAGTATCTGACAGAAACACAGAGCTCAGAGGGACTGTAATCTCTCAGCCTGGACTTGCCTGAGTCTCTGCTTCCTGCTGTAAACACTCATAGACTGAACCCTCTCTACACACTACAAATGAACCTCTGAATATTTTAGAGAGTGTGAAGAACAAGGGGCCTTTACTGTGTTTCAGCTGAGGGAGCCTTCAGACAGGATCAGGAAGATCCGTCCAAACAACATAAGGCTGTTTCCTTTTCAGCAGATCCAAAGGATCCACTTAGATTTGTTTCAGCACACAAGCAAAATATAATAAACTATGAAAAATACAAAGTCACAGCAAATATGAACGTCTTCTACCTTCTTCCTTTCTTACAAGAGATTTTATACCTCTAAATAATGGGAGGTCTTTAATCTCATCATATCAACATAGAACACAAATGAACAGACTTTAAACATCTTAGCGGTAAACAGTCATCTCGTATCTTCATGTGTATTAAAACTCTCAGAGTTTAGTGAGCAAATAAGGCAACCAGACAGTCTGACAGTGTGAGCAGAGATGAAGGAGGTTTGAACAAATGACGCAATGTCAGCTTTTACATTTAAGATGACACAATATGTCTTTAGGTACAAACAGAGGCTCCTTCTTCCTGTTTCAGGCACAATGTGAGCTGCAGTCAGCACGTACTGAAAACCACAAACTGTCACTCAGTGATCAGAGTGGACCCCTCCCTGCTGCCACCACCCACTCTCTCTTTCACTTCCCAATCCTATATACGCTACACACTGCTGTACAGATGGGAACAGGAAGTGTGCATTGAATCACCTTTGCTGCACGCCATGCCCTGACGTGCGCAGAGACGCAACGGTCTGTTCAAGGCTGCTTGCAGTTTTAATTATTAATTGGGATTTTTAAGCCCTGGGTACTGTCTGCAGGTTGAGAGGGGAGGGCAGCAGCCTGAGAGGTGAAACTCAGGGCAGAGAAAGCCTTCAGACCAACGGCTGCTGTTCATGAGGCTTCATCACTGCAAACATCTGGATTCTCACAGAGACAATAAACTGAAACCATCTTCACACTTCAGTCTGTGTTCAAGATTTATTGATGATGAAATGACACAAAGACAAAACTTTAAAAACCTGCTGTTGTAATACTGTCACTGAGGTCAAAGGTCACCACATGTGAAAATAACAGATGTTACATATCAACATGTTTCCTGTTCCTGTCGTCACTTATTGTTCCGTTAGTGTCGATGTGTTTGCAGTCGTACCTTCAGTCAGAAATCCAGGATTTGTTTGTTTATGATCCAACTTCTCCTGGATTTCAGTTTCTTAAATAAATACCAAATAATAAATTTACAGGTTTTATTGTGTCAGAATAAAAACTGAAGATAACGAGCCGTCGTAGCGTCGCTGCTTTTCATCGTCCTGACTTTTCACACAAGTCGTCACTGAGTTCATAATGAAGATTTTCCAGGTCTGTCTTAGAAGTCTTCTGTCCTCCTGCTGAGAAGCAACAGACGCAGATATGAAAACTGCTGCTGGAACCTGGAATCTCTCTCCAAAATATTCCAGGACATTTCAGGACTGTTTCAGTCTTTGTTTGGAAGCTGGGTGAGTTTTAAAAAGCAGCTCAGAGGAAAATGAGGCTGAAAATGAATTTGTAAAAACAAACAAAACAAAACAGAAAATCTGAGAGGAGAATCTGCTGGTTAATAAAAGTCGTTGTGAGCTGCAGAGAAAAGAAAACCTACTGAACCAAACTGTAAAAACAAACAAACACAAACATTCTGCTGCTCCAATAAAACCTGATTGTCTCTAAAATAACATTTAAGACGTCGCATCACTCCGTCCATTCATTCGCCGCATGAACAAGTGATGTCATCCGCCTCATCAGCCCTCCAGCTGCCACTGCTGCGCCTGCGAGGCATCGCATATCGCCATGGCAACATAACCTTTCGGCCCGACCGGCTGGGCGACGGAGAGACACTGACCCACCGAGACCTGGTAGAGCCGGTTAGACTTCTACAGGAGAGAGAGAGACAAATAGAGATCAATCAAAACAACAACAGACGGAGTGTGAAGCAGCAAGGGATGATGGGAGTTGTTGTCTTGGTTGTTAAACCAGCAGCTTCAGTGGGATAGGATTACTCCAGTGTTGATGGTTCAGGATGTTTTTACCCGCAGAGGTCTCCTCCTCTCCAGAACAAACGGACCCGCTGATTACAGGTAAAAACACTGAATAAAGCAGTTTCAGCTAAAAAAAATCAGTGTTTCTCCATGTTGGGCGAGCAGCGGACTTCCTGGAGGGGCTGTTAGCCGAGCTGCTGCTAACGTAACGACAGCAGCCAGTTAGCTTAGCTTAGCATAAAGACTAGAAACAGAGGGAAACAGCTAGCCTGCACTAATTAACATGTTACATCTTGTTTGTTTAATCTGGACAACAAAAGCTTTAAAGTGAATTCTCTGCTGCCGACTGAAAACTATTAATCAGATCCAGCTCTCTCAGATGGGAGGGGTTGGACTTCAGAGTTGAGGCCAGAGAAGCACAGCTGATCTCTGACAAACTGCAGTTAATCGATCTGAATAAAGAATAAATGATGTAGAAAAATCCATTTATAATCCAATCAGATGTGTTCAGGTTTTAAATGTGAAGTTCAATCATGAACTTTTCTCTAAAATGAGCAGAGTGACTGTGTCGTTGTGCCTGTTTGGTAGAGGAGGCACTGAACTGAATTGAAACTGAAACATTTGGGATAATGTAAGAACACAACTCAACAACATATAGAACATAGGTCTAGTTGTTTTTACACATTTTAATGAGGAATAATTACAGATTAGAGCTTTAACCTGCTACGTCGCCATGGTAACTCCATTTTATTTACACGCACAGAGCCTGAAGCAGAAAGAGTTTAACACAGTTTAAACACTGAGCTCCGACTGAGTGTTCACAGTTCCACCCTCTGGAAGTCTCTTATTTTGAAACAGACACCTGACAACCAATCAGTGTGCAGGATTTATTTATTAATGTGTGTGTGTGTTGGCGTCTCACCCCCAGACTCCACTGCTGTGACCCCCCTGAGCCGTGACACTTCATCAGTCTGGGGGGGTCAAAGGTCCTGACCTCTGACACGTCCAGACACAGAAGACCTGCCAGAACCAGCTGACTCTCTTCATCATAGGCCCAGTCCTGCACACACACACACACACACACACACACACAGTCAAACTAGATACTACAGTTCCCATAATGCAACTGCAGCCTCCCCGTCATCTACAAATTGAATCAGACAATCAGCCACGTGTCCTCACCTGTTCGGGGTCTCGGGTGTCACATGGTCGCAGGACGACGGCTCCGCCCTTCTGACTGGCTCGGCCCTGTGCCACCAGACAGCGGCCTGTTGCTAGGTTACGAAGCTGAAAAGATGGCGGAAACAAAGGAAGCGTTTGTGTTATTTTGTTTTGTTCAGCGTGTGTGATTTTAGATTTCAGGTGTCTGTGATGAGATTAACGTCCACAACAACACTGGAAACAGAAAACGTCTTAAAAACGTTAAAGATCAACAGCAGACATGTTTTAAGAAGGATTTAGAGTCTGAATCAAGTTTAGAGGTGAAAGTAGAAACAACTGAAGAAGAAAAGCAGTAACAGAAGATACAGAAGGTCATTCAGAGGTCACTCGGGGTCGGGGTCATGCGGTCAGGTACCCGTCCTCTCTGCAGGACTTTAGGTCGTCTCAGGCCTTTGTTGATGAACATCTGCTGCTGTTGCTTGTTGCCGTTGGCGACGGTCTGCATCTCAGGGTAGATGGTGTCCAGGTACCAGCGAAAGGAGTGACACTGCAGCCGCTTCCTCAACGCCACGCGCTCACTGATGTCACCGAAACTGCGGTCACGCAGCTCCGGACGCAGAGACAGATACTGCTCCTGATTGGACCGCAGAGACACAGGAAGTGAGGTCACAAGGAACGTCAGCTGCCTGCTGGATCACTGCAGTGTGTGTGTGTGTGTACCTTGTACTCGTCCATCCATACGTGTGCTAGCCGCAGGGAATTATGGGCCATGGTGTCCTGCCCCCCAGGAGAGCCGTAGGGCCGCCTCTTCCTGAAGATGTGACCGACTCTGGAGCACGGGATGATGAGCAGCTGACCGCCACACATCCAGATCTGACAGAGACACACCTGATCACACCTGTTCTCAGTAGAGATATTGGATTTTTTGCTGATATCCTCTATGCCGATATCCAGCCCCTCCCAGCCGATATCCAGCCCCTCCCAGCCGATATCCAGCCCCTCCCAGCCGATATCCAGCCCCTCCCAGCCGATATCTGTGCAGATGTGATGTGCAGCTGTGTGAGGAGGCGATTCTGCTGCAGCATAGATTGTACTGAGTCTGATCCAGAAAGACAATATATGAAGGAAGAATGTAGGAAGCCTTCAGACTGTAATGAAGCTGCAGAGTGGGTGGAGCAGCAGAGTTTTCATTGACTTTATTAGACAGACAGGATTAATGTGTAGGATTTAATCTCTGCTCCTCACTCCGGACCAGAAGGTGGCGTATCGGCTGCTCACAGTATACACAGATTTCATTAGAGAGATGTTATCGGCCAATAACATCGTGCATCCCTAATTCACATCTGTCCTGCTTTAGATGTGATGTATATGCTGTATTTTTGAAGTTTGGACACAGCTAGGCTAACAGTTTCCCTCTGCTTCCAGTCTTTATGCTAAGCTAGGCTAACCATCCACGTCCTTACCTTCACTGACACAAAAACATCTCTCTCACCCTGAAGGAGATCTCCAGATTCTCTCCGCCCCAGATGTCCATGCCGGCATCGTATTGGCCGAGCTCGTTAAAGTACTTCCTGTTCATGGCGAAGAGGCCGCCCGCCATGGTGGGAGACCTGAGAGCACAGAGGGACACCTGCTGAACGTTTCACAGCGAAAAACATCTGACTGGAGGCTGTGTAAACAATCAGCTGGTCACCTGATCGATTGGCCGGTTACCTGATTGGTGCGATGGCGCCCTCGGGCCCGTTGAGCTGTGCGGGGGGAACAGGGTCCCACTTGAAGTGCAGCCCCCAGTTGAAGCCGCCCCTGACGATGGGCGAGGGCGAGTAGGTGAGCGTGTCGGCTGAGATGATGTCGATGACGGGGCAGACGACGGTCCGGCGGTCCGCCTGGATGGGAGCCAGCAGAGGCTGCAGCCACATCTGGTTCACCTCACAGTGACTGTCCAGGAACACCAGAACCTCACCTGGACACACAGGTGAGTCCAGCTTCACTTTGTTAGAAATCAGTTTACGGAGGCCCGAATGGACCAAAACACAGCAACACAGCAGTCAGACATCACAACACAGGTTCAAACTGTGTTCTCACTGTCACAGTTTAAACATGTTATATTACAGATAAACTAGTGAGTAAGGATGTAGGAAATAAGGATGTAGGGAATAGGGTGCAAGTGTTCTTCTGTAGGAAATGAGGATGCAGGAAATAAGAGTGTAAAGGTGAGGATGTCGGGGATCGGGGTGAACGGTTTAAGGGTGAAGTAAAAACACCAGAAAATATTAAAGAGGTAAGAAACCAGGATGGATGGATGAGGATAGAGGGAGCAAGGATGCATAGGATGTAGGGAACAAGGATCCACAGATGAAGGATATAAAGATTAAAGGAATCACAGCTAAAGGATGAATGTCAATCGTTAACCGTTAACTGGTAAACCACTGAGAATATTACTGACGGGTTGCACATGTCGGTCTAAAGGTTAATATACAAACACACTCTGCGAACAGCTGAACCATCACATGTTCTCATCAGATCTTTCTGAATGTACCAGTGTGAAACCGACTTCCACACACAGAGTTGCATTATGGGTTGTTTGTAGCCTTAACGTTGCTAGGCTAGCAAGTGTCTTAAAGTGTGTTTGTAGTGAGTGTTAGAGTCAGTCAAGTGTTTCTTTAGTTCAGTTTAACCTGCAGCAGTTTATGAACGTCTTCTGACATCTCTGCTGCAGAAACTGAATCTATCAAGCTGCTAAATGTCACTGAGTCTGATGATAAGGAGCTTAAAAAGACAAACAGTCTTATAAATGTTAACTGCTGGAGAAAAAAACCTCAAAGTTATATTTAAAACTTTTTTGTCCCCAAAAAACAGCTGTTGGAAAAGGAGGTTAGACTTATAATCAGGGTCGTATTTAGTATTTATATTTGAGATCCACTGTGACTAAATGCACTGAAGGATGAGCTAAAAATCAAGCTAACGGAGCTCCGACCGCTAACAGAAACAAACAGGCTCCAACTTCTCTTAAAAATTAACCAGATAGTTATCAGTTAAGGATGCACAGATGAAGGATGTAGGGAACGAGGACGCACAGATGAAGGATGTAGGGAACGAGGGTGCACAGATGAAGGATGTAGGGAACGAGGATGCACAGATGAAGGATGTAGGGAACGAGGACGCACAGATGAAGGATGTAGGGAACGAGGGTGCACAGATGAAGGATGTAGGGAACGAGGGTGCACAGATGAAGGATGTAGGGAACGAGGGTGCACAGATGAAGGATGTAGGGAACGAGGGTGCACAGATGAAGGATGTAGGGAACGAGGGTGCACAGATGAAGGATGTAGGGAACGAGGATGCACAGATGAAGGATGTAGAGAACGAGGATGCACAGATGAAGGATGTAGGGAACGAGGATGCACAGATGAAGGATGTAGGGAACGAGGGTGCACAGATGAAGGATGTAGGGAACGAGGATGCACAGATGAAGGATGTAGGGAACGAGGGTGCACAGATGAAGGATGTAGGGAATAAGGATGCACAGATGAAGGATGTAGGGAATAAGGATGTAGGATGTACCAGTAGCATGCGAGGCTCCTATCATGCGTCCTCTGATGAGTCCTTCCCTCCTCGGGTTCCTCACCAGTTTGACTTTCCCCTGCAGCTCCTCCTTGACGTACCGATCCAAGTCGTCCTTCAGCTCCTCTGAACCAACAGACACAAACAGATCAATTAATCAGCATTTAATCAATAAAACCTTCCCAGTGCAGCAGAGAGAGCAGAACAAACCACATCCTGTAGTTCATATTTCAGCATTAACCAGTCAAATGCGTCCTGAAGGTGGCGCTAGAGGAAGGGCTGTTTACCAAGCTCGCTGTGGTCGTCCACCAGGACGATCTCATGCAGCAGGTACGCCGGCGTTCGGTCCAGCACGCTGTGGATGGTCCTCAGCAGGGCAGAGAACGCCTCGTTGAAGAAACAGATCACTACGCTGGCAGAAGGTAGAGCCGGAGGATACACCTTCTCCCGACACCTGAGAGACACGAGCAGCCGTTTTATTACACCTCCTGCTGCTGAGTATTACTGTCCTGTTAATTATTGATCGCTGTGAGCTGCTGAGGGTAACCAGACGTTTGGATCAGGTCCTATCCGCTAACATGGAGGGGGCGGGGCTTCCAGATGTTTTGACTGTCTTCATTTGTTCACAGTTCATTAGTTTCCTGCAGAATCGTCTCCTGACAACTAAAACATTCTTTATGGTTAATTATTAATAAAGACACATGATATTCACCCAGAACAATCATCCTTCCTGATCATTAACCAAAGTGTTTTAGTATCTTAACAAGCGACAGGGGTCCATGTGTACAACCATCCAGCCTGACCTCTGACCTGAAGATTAGACCAAATTATAACTGAAGAAAAAGATAAATATTTTATTATCAGTAGATTAATACTCATTGTTTTGTTTGTCCTGCACTGTTTAAGTCACATTGAAACTGTACCGACACTAAACTTAATCACTTCTGTTATTTTACTTCATCTATTTCATTCTGTTAACTAATATTGTTCCTAAATATTGACTTTTATAAATTCTTCTTTATGAGGAAGCAGGTTTATTAAACATTTATTTCAGAGAACACTGGGTTTGTTTTTGATGGAAATAAACTGGGCGAGTGTCATGCGACAGCTGGTGGTGAGCAGCTTAAAAGATCATTAGCTGCTGACTTTTAATACCCCCCCCACACACACACACACACACACACACTCACACACACTCACTCAGCTGTCTGTGTGAAGCTGACAAACAGGCAGAAACACAGTAGAGCTGAAACTACTGATTATATTCTCAGTATTAAATATTTTACATCCTAAAGCTCAGAGTTTGTGTGATTTAAATCGACCATCCGTTATACGTCAGTTATTTTCATCTGTGACAAAGAAAAAGCAGCAAATCTTCACATTTAAGAAGTTCGAACCAGAAAAATGAGCAGTTATGTAGCTGCTGACAACATTTCAGCGCTGCAGTTGAATAAACAAAAACAAAACTAAAGTTAACCTTAAAACAGTCAGCAGTCCTTTCAGACAGTATGAAGGTCACAGGAGGAGAGAAGAACTGATCAAACCACGACAGCAGCAGGAGTCTCATTTATAAAACAGCACGTTCACACTGAAATAATCTGATTTATAAAACCATGCGTACGCAGGAACTCATGTATATTTCCCTTCAGAGATCACCTGCCTCCACACGCCACATTCAACCATAAACGATCGAAGGTTCATTAATACTGATGTTCATGTGTCTCTTTTAATGTTACCAGCAGGCCAGCTCCCAGTATAACCAGTATAACTACTACTATACAATAAACACTGTACTGATTTATATTTACATGCAGGTGTCTAAAACTACATGGAAACTAAAATCACACCTGCTGATAGATGACCAGTATAACCAGATATTAAACATCTATTAACAGTCTGTCCTCAAAATATGTTTTAGTTACGTTTGTTTAAGTTATTGATCATCTCGGATTCCTACAGTCAATGATGATCATTTCAGTCCAGTTCATGTGTCTGAAAATGAATCAGTTTATTGACATTTAGTTAATATCAGAGAAAGAAATCCTGACATCATTTCAGCAGCTGCTGATGAAACATCGACTTTAAGATCTGAGATGTTTTATATCTTTTCATATTGAAAGATATTTATGGGATAAAAGTGCAGATCACACTGCTGGCTTGAATGTTCATGACAACGTGGATCTATAATTAATGTCTGATATGAAGTGCATCACTTCACCATCTGTGTCGTTGACTTCCTGTCTTCTAAATGTTCGTAAACATGTCGGTCAGAGTTTACATACAGATGCACACGTTTGTTTTTATAAATCACAACTGTTGCGTACGCAGCGGTTATAAGTGAGAAATCCACTGAGGAACCAGAGAAACAGAACAGTGATACTTGATAAACCTGTAAACAACAACAACAACAACAACATGATAGTCCTGACTGGTTCTTACTGGGAGTCTCTGGTGTCGGGCAGCTCTCTGTGCTGGCCCAGTCTGCTGGAGATCAGGACATTGAAGGCGTGTCGATGGTAACCGGTGTCCCGGACCTCCTGATCCGCTTCATTAAATATCATACCTGCACACACAGACACACAGAGCTTATTAAATGTCTGAACTGATAACAGACTCTCTATTGTTTAATACCTCCTCCATTGTTAGAGAATCATCGTTGAATAATCTGATCAACTGTTAGTGGCTGCAGGTGGAAGACCTGCTGTTGCCTAGCAACACGCTCTTGTAAACACATCTGAAATATAACCACAAGCTACAAAAATAAAACCTTTTTATCTCACAAACTAGTGTTTTAAACCTTGTGAAACACAGAGTTACAGCCTGGACAAAAAGAGTCTCCCAGCGGTACCTGAACACATCGCAGCCACTCACCCATCTCTGGTGACAGCTCCGCTCCCTTATTGGCCGGTAGAAGCCGACGCCCCCCAACCCTACGGTCAGCCAGGTCCTTGGTGATTGGCTGGCTGCGCTGCCGCAGGGGGGTCCTCCCATGGCCAGGCTCTTCCCCCAGAGAGAAGTAGAGGAAGAGGAGGACGGACCAGGTCGCCGAGGTGACGAGGCAGCCGTAACAGAAGTACCTGAGCGTCATACTGGCCATGGTGGCCAAGCGAGCATCGCCTCACATCACACTGCAGACAGAGAGAGAGAGAGAGAGAGAGAGAGAGAGAGAGAGAGAGAGAGAGAGAGAGAGAGAGAGAGAGAGAGAGAAATAAAACACAGTTGTTAGATCAACTTATATTACTTATGTACAAATAATGTAAGTTAAACACACAGTTGTTACAGCAACTTATTTTAGTTATGTACAAATAATGTAAGTTAAACACACAGTTGTTAAATCAACTTATATTAGTTATGTACAAATAATGTAAGTTAAACGCACAGTTGTTACAGCAACTTATATTAGTTATGTACAAATAATGTAAGTTAAACACACAGTTGTTAAATCAACTTATATTAGTTATGTACAAATAATGTAAGTTAAACACACAGTTGTTACAGCAACTTATTTTAGTTATGTACAAATAATGTAAGTTAAACACACAGTTGTTACAGCAACTTATATTAGTTATGTACAAATAATGTAAGTTAAACACACAGTTGTTACAGCAACTTATTTTAGTTATGTACAAATAATGTAAGTTAAACACACAGTTGTTAAATCAACTTATATTAGTTATGTACAAATAATGTAAGTTAAACACACAGTTGTTACAGCAACTTATATTAGTTATGTACAAATAATGTAAGTTAAACACACAGTTGTTACAGCAACTTATATTAGTTATGTACAAATAATGTAAGTTAAACACACAGTTGTTACAGCAACTTATTTTAGTTATGTACAAATAATGTAAGTTAAACACACAGTTGTTAAATCAACTTATATTAGTTATGTACAAATAATGTAAGTTAAACGCACAGTTGTTACAGCAACTTATATTAGTTATGTACAAATAATGTAAGTTAAACACACAGTTGTTAAATCAACTTATATTAGTTATGTACAAATAATGTAAGTTAAACACAGTTGTTAGTTGACAGAGAGAGAGAGAGAGAGAGAGAGAGAGAAAGAGAGAGAGAGACAAATAAAACACAGTTGTTAGATCAACTTATATTAGTTATGTACAAATAATGTAAGTTAAACACACAGTTGTTACAGCAACTTATATTGGTTATGTACAAATAATGTAAGTTAAACACACAGTAGTTAGTTGACAGAGAGAGAGTGAGAGAGCGAGAGAGAGAGACAGACAGACAGAGAGAGACAGAGAGAGTTAAGTGACTTTTCACTATTATTTTCAATTTATAGGCAAAACAATGAATCAATGAAATAATTAGGGCTGTAGTCAACCAAAGAAAATCTTGGTCGACTAAAATTGTAAATAATCTGCGACTAATCGATTAGTCGCGGGGGGAATGTGAATTCAATTCTGCAATCTGTATTTCTCTGTTTAGCGTCTTCAGGTTAGGCTAATCCATTGTTGCTAACTTTGGAGCTAACTCCCTTCACTTTTCCAGCACTTGGAGAAACAACAGACGTGACTTTTTAGCATTTAACTGACACACTGGGTACTTCTCAAGTCTCTTAAATTGCATCCACGTTTCCCTCACTTGCGTCCTTTCCTTGCGTCTTAGTCCCGCCCACCGTGGATGCAGGAGAGATGCAAGGAAACCAAGCGAGGAGAGGAAACGAGGTAATTTGTTTTAAGAGACATGAGACGTGCTTTCCTCTGAAGCGTCATGTGAAGCGACGTCCGTTTCAGATGACGGCGACAGCTGATCACAGTCGGCTTTAACATCTGTAGAAACTTTTGATGGATTTGTGTCCGCACACATGTGGACTGTGGGCTGTGTTAATACTAGTAAAGGTTCACAGTTATCACCGCTAGAGCAGCTGTTTCCTCTCTGCAGCCTGTTACCTGTTTAACAAACACCTGAATAACAACCTGCATTCTGCATTTATACTGAGTCCTGCTCAGAGGATCAGGAAACATTTCTACTCGCAGAATGCGTTTATACTATTTATTGATTATCTGCATCTGTATCTTTTGATAATCCTGATAGTGAATTAATAATTCAATAACCCAGAATATAATAAGGGTGTCATCTGCCAAATATGTATTTGGCAAAATGTTTCAGGGAAAGTTGAAATGATGTGACTCATATCAAACCCAACACTCAGGAATTTTTAGCCTCACACGTGACCTAATGGAAATAACGATAAATGATGTAAAATATAGATGTGTTTAACTGTTATTATGGATCAAATTAAAGTCAGGAAGAGTCTGTCTGTCAGCCAGAGGGAAAAATATCTCTAATAAATGAAGTTGTTTTGGTTCTTTTGTTGATCAGACCGACAATTAACAGATTTTTAACTATGTGATGAATAAGAAAACAAGTAATACATGAAACTTGGGAGTGAAACACTTAAATTCAATCTGTTATCTGTCTCCACTTCGGTATGAAACTGCAGTTTGATCAACGGGAGCGTCCAATCACAATAACTGATATCCAATAAGGGGGCGTGTCAGCCGGTAAAAGACTTCCAGAAAGTCCGCTCTCATGTCTCCTCGATCCTCGCGGCAGAATAAGAGACTTGGGACGCCTGTCAAAATGTCAGGAACAACTTCCGGTTCGGGCGAGGAGCGAGGAGACATGACTTAAGAGACTTGAGATGTACCCACTGTAGTCAGACTGACAACTTACCGCTAACCTTCTCCTCTGCTCCACTCGTATCCACCGTCACTTTGTGTCCAACTCGCTACATAAACATACTACGCAATGACATATAACAGAGTTGCTTATTTCCCAGACAACAACACAGCGGTTAACTCACGCGCTGCACAGACTCCCACACACTAAATATTTCTGAATGAGTGGATATTTGGCATTAAAAAATATTTTTTTGTCCTGGCGGGGGTTCTTGTTGATATAATCGTAGGAGAAACACTGATTCAGTAAAAGTTCAGTACACTTAGTAAACACTCAGTAACGTGTACAGTTAGACCTCCGCTCCGGAGTTTGGAAGAGTCCAAAGTTGTGAAAACAGCGGGGGTGTTTTGATTATACCCCCGTTTTCAAAAGGCAGTTTGTTGGTCTGTCTCCCCGCTGCAGGAAAATAATGGATTAATCACAGAAAGCTGCTGATGTAGCACTTTTCTCCTTATGAAAGTAACACGGAGATTAGGCGACCAATGAGAATTTAGTCGGATGAGAGAGTATCGACCAATTAATCGACTAGTCGACCAACAGACGACAGCCCTAGAAATAATTAAACTAATTTGCAGATTTATTGATAACTGTAGCAGTGATGTGTTCAGGAGTTTCAGGTGGATCCATTCAGATCAATCAATAATCAAAGTAATCATCAGGAAACTAAACGTAGCGTAGAAATTAAGTAAAACATTAATTTCATGTCCCGTCTTCCTACAGACAGGATCAATAAAATCTACAGTCGTAGTGTAGATGATCAGCTGATCTCTTATAAACATGTTAATTATTCTTCACAGCAGCATCATGTCAGTCATTTACTTTAAAGACGTGACACTTTACCTGCTTTAAAGTCACATTTCACGTCATAAAACTCGATGATGACAGCGTTTTTCTCTTCAGGAAGCATCGAAGCACAAAAACAGACGTTTAGTTTATAGTTTAACTTCATCTTTATGGATCAGTTCAGCTCTTATTCATCATTGTTCTTCTCTGTATCACATGATTGGATGAACTTCCTCACAGTCAAGAGGAAATAAAGTCATAAACATCTCAGGTGGTTAAGAAGCTTCATAAACTTCATGTTCACACTGAAGTTTCACTAATCTGCAACTTTAAATGCAAAAAACGGAAAGTGTCCTCAAACTGGAGTCTTACTGTTATTATCTGATGGTTTTATGATTCTTATAACCGTTTTATTAATTTCTTGTTGTTTGTGTTCTTGCCTTGATCTCAGGTCTTTTGGAAAAGAGATTTTAAATCTCAGTGAGATTATCTCATCAAATAAAGATTCAATAAATAAAATAAAAACACACCTGGATGGCAGGTGAGAACCTTTCCTATAAAGTGGCATCATTTTAAATGTAAAGTTAATTAACTTTCGGGTAATTACATGTGACTGTGTTAACTTAAACAGTCAGACTTTAATATTTATCTTAATAATCAGAATAAAAACAGCAGACAATAAAACAGAAAGCTGCAGAACATATCAAACTACTCCACATTGATAACATTAACATAAACTAAACCCCGTTTAATCTCTGGAGAGTTAGAACTGAATAACTGGTGAATACATTAATTATTATTAATTAGAGAGGAAAGCTGTGCTAGACACACCGTGTCCGATAATGGAGTCAGTAGCTTAGCGGCCGTTAGCTAAACTCTGAGGAGGAATGAGCAGAAACCAGATGTTTATTCCGTCCAAACATCAGTCCTCATGTTAGATGAACAGGTTCAGCTTCTTGCTGTCAGTGTACTCACGGTTCATTAGCGGGAGGCGGTTTGCTCAGCGGCACTCCGGCCAGGCTACAGGTCAGTTAGCCGCTGTGGCTAAAAGCAGCACAAACACAGTTTTTACCGTCAGACCGTCATCTTCACGCAGAGACGTCGGTGACCAGCTGGAACCTCGGTTCGCTTTATTCACCACAGACACGTGACTCCTTCTTCTTCTTCTCTCCGTTTACTGGCGGAAAGCAAACAGCAACATGATGCAGACCGCAGAGCGCCACCTGCTGGACGACCGGAGCAACACATTTACTCTGTTCCCAGTATCCCATCAGACCCAGTATCCCATCAGACCCAGTATCCCATCAGACCCAGTATCCCCATCAGACCCAGTATCCCATCAGACCCAGTATCCCATCAGACCCAGTATCCCCATCAGACCCAGTATCCCATCAGACCCAGTATCCCATCAGACCCAGTATCCCCATCAGACCCAGTATCCCATCAGACCCAGTATTCCCATCAGACCCAGTATGTCACATGATCAGCCAGTTTCATACATGTTATAATGTAATTTGATATATGTTAGTTTTCTTTACCTCTTAATTTCCTTCTCCCAGTACAAAGTCCCATTTAAACCAGTAAGATCCAGTTTGAGTCTTGTTATGACCAACTTTTGTATTTTATGATTCTTCCTTCATCTCAATCATTTATTTCCTCTTAATCACTGCTTTTTATCCACTTCATAACACTGACGTACTTTTACTGTGATGGAGTGTTTGTATGATGATTAAATGTCTCCTGTGAAGATGGTTTCACTGTTGATGTAATTCCACCTTATCGACACTAGATGTCAACGTTGTGTACAGAAAAAAACCTTTTATTTTATTACTCAGTGTTCAAAAAGTTCCAGGTAAATTAAAAGGAGGTTTCCAGTGTTCCCAGTGCTCCCAGTTAAACCAGCAGTCAGGTTACCATGGTAACAGTGAAAGAGGTTTTCCTGGCTGTAATCATTCCTCCTGTTCATACTGGATATTAAAAGATCTCCTTCATCCACAGTGTGTCCAGATAGACATTTAAAGTGTGTGTGAAGCTTCTGTTCAGCTTCAGCAGTCTGAGTTTAGTCATATCAAGTGGATATCTGACACATTTACAGTCTTTTTAGCATCAAATTCTCCTCTTTGTGTTTCCCTGTTGAGCTGCAGGTGGAAGTATAGAAACAAAAAGAGGGACTTTGCCACTAAAAAGACTGAAACGTTGAAAGATATCTACTTGATTTGACTCATTTGGACGCTGAAGCTTCATATTAGCTTCACATAAACTTTAAATCCATGTTTGTAGAGAAGGAGGACTGTGGATTTAGTCCTCCATCACTTCCACTGTAAGGTCATTATGAAGGGAATCTTCTGATGGTCAGTATGAACGTGATCACATGACCTCGACTGATTTAACGCTGTTTTTCCTCTTCAGCTGACCACAGAAATCAATACTGTGTGTGTGTGTGTGTGTGTGTGTGTGTGTGTGTGTGTGTGTGTGTGTGTGTGTGCAGAGTGATGGCCTGCTCAGTATTGATGAACAGAGAAAGCTAATTATTTTGGGACTGAATCGCTGGAAGCCATCAATTATACTCTTATTACACACACACGCACTAATTAACCTTATTCACCTCACTGTTAGGGACCAGCCTTTGCTTTATACTTCCACTCCGTCAGCTGTCATGTGATCAACTGCAACATAACTGCATATTTATTATGCTTTTCATACTGTGATGTATAACATTTATTTCCTATTTGTGTCATTTTCATGTTTAAACAAAATGTAGTGAAGCACACATCAAGTAATTTCAGCTGCTCGGCGTCTCAATCAAAACAATAACAACAGACGGAGTGTGATGACGGTGTGAAGCAGCAAGGGATGATGGGAGTTGTTGTCTTCATTGATAAACAACCAGCTTCAGCGGGATAGGATTACTCCAGTGTTGATGGTTCGGGATGTTTTTACCCGCAGAGGTCTCCTCCTCTCCAACCACAAAGCCCATGTATTATCTTGTATGTGTGTAAGTTACTCTTTGCTAGACGCCATTGTAGCGGACAAACGCGGCGCCGACGCATGCATCTTGTGCACTATACTCTTTGGTAGAGGAGGTATGACGCCATTGACAGGCCACCAAATGAAACGGTCCGTTACTTTGATTAAAATGACAGATTTCTCTGGGTTTGAACATTAATGTAAGAACACAACTCAACAACATATAGAACATAGGTCTAGTTGTTTTTACACATTTTAATGTGGAATAATAAAATAATAGTTCAACATGTTGTGAAATCTTCTCGTTGTTCAGACTGATTCTTCACTCACAGACAGCAGTTAGCTTAGCTTAGCTTAGCATAAAGACTGGACAGCTAGCCTGCACTGATTAACATGTTACATCTTGTTTGTTTAATCTGGACAGAAAAAGTGGTGAATTCTCTGCTGCCAAAACTGAAAACTATTAATCAGATCCAGCTCTCTCAGATGGGAGGGGTTGGACTTCAGAGCTGAGGCCAGAGAAGCACAACTGATCTCTGACAAACTGCAGTTAATCAATCTGAATAAAGAATAAATGATGTGGATAAAAATCCATTTATAATCTAATCAGATGTGTTCAGGTTTTAAATGTGAAGTTCAATCATGAACTTTTCTCTAAAATGAGCAGAGAGACTTTGTCGTTGTGTTGTTGTGGATCATCATCATCATGTCACCACAATATTCAGACACATATTCATGTCGACACCGATCCATAAAAATACTTTAAACACCTGCATTGATCTGTGTGTGTGTGTGTGTGTGCAGCTATTTGCCGTGACTGAGAGCTCTGCAATATGACCTGCTGTGAAAATCAATCTGCATTAACACACACACACACACACACACACACACACACACACACACACACACACACAGAGGCAGGGTTAATGTGTCATCATGCAGTCCGAGCAGCTGCCAGCTGATTGGTCGGTTGGATTGTTTCAGCCTCATAAATCCACATTTAGAAATTTAGAGAAACTTTATTGATCCGCAGCTCTTTGACGGAACATTGTCTGTGTGATTGACAGATTATTGTGGTGTGTGTGTGTGTGTGTGCGTGTGTGTGTGTTGTTTACTTCCTGTATAGTAAAGTATAAGACAGTTTGTCTCTTTTATTCTTCATCTGCTCATAAACTTCTCGCATATATGATGCAAAACTTTGCAAATATGTTCTTTTATATTTCATAAGAGTTCATGGAGGGAAATAAAACTCTGATCTTCATCTTCACAAACATCTGACAACCAGAAGTCAGTTTCCAGTCTGATAGAGAGATCCTGAGGAGACGACAGCTGATAAGCACCATTGTCTTATTATATGATGATTGATCCACAGCAGCATCTGTTTGACACTCAATAAGACACAAATACACAATTTAAATCTGTTAATTACTGAAAGAACAGAACAGACATAGAGGAGATAGATAGATAGATAGATAGATAGATAGATAGATAGATAGATAGATAGATAGATAGATAGATAGATAGATAGATAGATAGATAGATTAAATTTCCATTGTTATGCAGATGATACCCAAATATATTTATCAATGAAGCCAGATGAACCCAATCAGTTATCTAGACTCCAAGCAGCCTTAAAGACATAAAGACCTGGATGACCTGCAATTTACTGCTAAACTCAGATAAAACTGAAGTTATTGTGTTTGGTCCTAAACACCTTAGAAACACATTATCTAATGATTTATCTAATCTAGATGGCATTACCCTGGCCTCCAGCACCACCGTAAGGAATCTGGGAGTTATCTTTGATCAGGATATGTCCTTTAACTCCCACATAAAACACATTTCAAGGACTGCCAGGCACATCCTGTCTCAAAAAGATGCAGAAGAACTCCTTAATCAATATTTATTAGATTATCAGTGATTCTAATGACTGAGTGTGATGTTAAAGTGTCTCCATTCAGGAAACGAAGCTTCTCACTTCCTTCACTCGCGTTACCTGAATGGAAAAACACGCCTGTTCTTTACCGTGCTGTTAGATCAGCTGGCCAATCAATAACCAATCATTAAAGACACTTCCATCAAAGGGGTGTTGAGGATACAACCTGTGTCTCCTCGACTCTGAGGAGCATTTAAGGGATCGACACATCCTGTGATGATGGCGGAAGGAGATCAGCCTCTGGGTCACGGAAGAGCGAGGATGGAAGGAAGCAGCGTCCTCCTCCTCCTCCTCCTCCTCCTCCTCCTCCTCCTCTATAACCTGACAGACCGAGGTTAACTGTGTGTGTGTGTGTGTGTGTGTGTGTGTGTGTGTGTGTGTGTGTATGAGGTAATCAGCGGTAAGTGGAGTGTGTTTCTGGACGGAGACGATCAGCCGCCTGCAGCCGATCAATACACCGATCAATAGTGGGAATGGAGGGAGAGATCTAACAGGTCATTATGTGCGTGCGCGTGTGTGTGTGTGTGTGTGTGTGTATGGGTGTGTGTGTGTCCATGACTTCATTATGGTAATCAGTTGTTTATACAAACAGCGGAGTAACGTGAACTCTGAACTTCCTGTCAGACATTTGAGAGACGTCTGAAAGTTTTTTTGGGTTCAAACTTTGGTCAACACACACACACACACACACACACACACACACACACACACACACACACACACACACACACACACACACACACACACACACACACACAGACACACACAGACACACACACACACACACACACACACAGTAATAAAGCTGCTCTCAGATATCTGAGATTCCTGAAGCTTCACTGAGAGTCTGCTGTTGTGTAACGTTATGAGGATCCTGATGAAACATGTTTATAAGGGTTATAAATGCTGAGTGTTTGTTGTTGATGTCCTGACATGAGACCTGCTGGAACCAACTGTTCTCTGGGAGGAACGGATGGAGGAAGAGGGCGAGTTCGAGGGGATGAAGGACCCAGTTCAACCCCATCGAGGTCGGGTGTAAAAGGTTTACAGTCACAGCAGGAGAGCATCAGGAGAATCACTGATGATGTATCTGTGTGTGTTAAAAACATCCAGAATCAAACAGTTTTGTGATTATTGTGGCCAAAAATGTCCAACAGACAAACAGAAACTCAGCTGACGGTTAACAATCAGGTGTTAGCTGCTGGTGAAAGATGGATATCCATCAGTGCACGCTCACTGTGTTTTACACGTCACGTCCTGTCTGGACTTTTTCTGTTGTGTTTGGACTCTGTGAGTTTTCAGTGTTGCATTTATGTTGCCTGGTTTTGTGTTTTTGTTTGTTTTTACGTGTACAACTTGATTATGAGTTCGTTTTAACTGAAAGAAATGAAAGAAATACTTTTAACATATTACTGTATTTTATTTAATTTAGCAAATTGATTTATCTTTAAATCTGCGTCTGTTGGCTTTTATCTGAGTGATTGAGAATGAGATTATATTAACTTAATATTGAGTATAGCCTAATATAATATAATATAATTATATGAAATTGTTAAGACCAGTAAACCAACACCCAAAGCGTCCTGGTTGCTGCAGGATTCCCCCTTTAGAGAGACGGGAAGTTCCTCTTTAAATATTTGGTACAAAGTGTATTAAACTATAAAAATATTATAAATCTTTTCTACTGTCTAACAGTCACATCATGGTGTGTTTCTGATGGACGGTAATAATGTGTGTGTGTTGTCAGCTCAGATCATTTTACTGACATACTTAGACTCTGAAACTCAATCTGAGTGTGTGTGTGTGTGTGTGTGTGAGTGTGTGTGTGTGTGTGTGTGTGTGTGTGTGTGTGTGTGTGTGTGTGTGTGTTGAAATGTGTTAATATAATTGAGTTTAAGGAGCAGATGAATTACGATCATGTGAACGTGTTGAAGGAGAGTGAAACTGTCCGGACGGAGGTTTGTTCTGTTTTAGATCCATGATCAGCTCATAACAAACACCTGCAATGTTTAATGTTTTATATCTGTTAAACCATCATTAACTGATGTTTTAGTGCAGCAGTGAACTCATCTCTGACTCGTCACCAGCTTTAAGCTGACATGTTTATCTTGTTAGCAAACAGCTGCTTATATACGGAGCAACATTATCCTTCATTTAAAGTCGTGTTTCAGTCTTCTCTCTCAGCTTCTGTTTCTGCTCTCTACCAACTCCTGAGGGAAATATCTGCTCTTTAGCTGCTAAATGCTAGCAGCTAGTCTCCAGCTAACTGTGTCTGTTTGAGCAGGTAGTGAACAGTAAACGACGCTCTGAGAGCCGCTGAGAGTGAACCAGAACAGTAAAGTTGCAGCCGGACAGATAAACAATGAACTGAAACTCACTATAAAGCTGCATTTATTTTAAAGCCTTTTAAAATTTAAAAGTCAGGTTATCTCTGGACCAATCAGCATCCGGGTCAAACCCATGGAACCAGCCAATCAGACGGAGACACTTCAACGCCAGGATCCTTGCAGGCACAGACCACTCACTCTCACACAAACAACAAACAAACAAACAACATTTCTTTCAGTTGGAGCTGTAGTTAAACACAACAAACATTATACATTATATCGTTCTAACATTACATTTGTGTTTTGGTATCTTTTTTTCATCTTTCATACAGATTAACAGCAGAGGTGACAGAACAGAAAAGGACTCCCAGGTGGACACTAACAGAGTGGACAGATGGAGGGTGAAAAGGTAAAAGCTTCAGGGTTTTTATGGTAGTTTAATGTTTCCGTGCTGCGTTCAGGGACCAGTCAATGCTGACTAGTGAGACGCACTGAAATCAGCTCATGCTTCTATTGATTTCTGTTCCCCCATCAGAGGAATAATTAACTGCTTTTGTCACATCGCTGCACACGTTTTCCCTCCCGCTCAGAAACGATCGGCAGCGTTTCCATCAACATCTGCATCTGTCACACTCCAACAAAATCCTTCCAGCAGACACGAACATAATCACACACACGGAGATAAAAACAACCATGACAGGAAGCACTCGAGAGTCTTTTTATGGCTGTCTGTGACATTACACCATTGTTTTAAGGTTTATATGTAGTTTTTAATGGTTGATGTGTCTGAATATGTAAAATGTGCTGTAAAGTTTATGGTAACGATTTATTGTACAGCTCCTCTAATCTTACACTCATTTCCTGGAAATGTTGTTATTTAACGGTTAATGTTTAGGACAATTTACAGAAAGGATGCAATTTGGTACATTAATTTTGGTTTAATCAAAGTAACGGACCGTTTCATTTGGTGGCCTGTCAATAGCGTCATACTTCCTCTACCAAAGAGCCACAACGACACGACAACAAAGTCCCTCTGCTCATTTTAGAGAAAAGTTCATTGATGATTAAGCTTCACATTTAAAACCTGAACACATCTGATTAGATTATAAATGGATTTTTATCCACATCATTTATTCTTTATTCAGATTTGGTGACTGCAGTTTGTCAGAGATCAGCTGTGCTTCTCTGGCCTCAGCTCTGAAGTCCAACCCCTCCCATCTGAGAGAGCTGCATCTGATTAATAGTTTTCAGTTGGCAGCAGAGAATTCACCACTTTAAAGCTTTTTCTGTCCAGATTAAACAAACAAGATGTAACATGTTAATCAGTGCAGGCTAGCTGTGTCTAGCTAGCGTCATACCTCCTCTACCAAAGAGTATAGTGCACAAGATGCATGCGTCGGCGCCGTGTTTGTCCCCTACAATGGCGTCTAGCAAAGAGTAACTTACACACATACAAGATAATACATGGGCTTTGTTGTGCTTGTTCCACACAAACTGTTAGAAATGGACTTTTATTCAGTTTGAAGCCACATTTTCATGATAAATTTAGCTGGTTTTTAACTTGATCTTTTAGCCGCAAGAAGGATTTTAGTCATTGGACGTCTGGATCTTAAGTTATCAGAGAAATAAACTGGGCAAACGTTAGCAGCAGCTCGGCTAACAGCCCCTCCAGGAAGTCCGCTGCTCGCCCAACATGGTGGAGAAACACTGATTTTTTAGCTGAAACTGCTTTATTCAGTGTTTTTACCTGTAATCAGCGGGTCCGTTTGTTCTGGAGAGGAGGAGACCTCTGCGGGTAAAAACATCCTGAACCATCAACACTGGAGTAATCCTATCCCACTGAAGCTGCTGCTTTAACAACCAAGACAACAACTCCCATCATCCCTTGCTGCTTCACACCGTCATCACCCTCCGTCTGTTGTTATTGTTTTGATCGAGACGCCGAGCGGCTGAAACTACATGATGTGTGTTTAAACTGATGGAGTTGTTGTTTCATTGTGTTTTTGGTTTTGTTCGTTTTCTTATACATCACATGTCTTTACTGTTTGTGTAAAAATATCAAAAAAACAATAAACATATTCAAGCAAGAACCACAACTGTTCATTTGTGTGTAATTTTGTAGATTATGTCCATACAAACACATTCAGTAACATCAATAAACCGCTGTCATCCAGTGAATCAGGTGAAGAAGTCGGTGCAGATGGAGGCTCATCCTCGACCTCCGTCAGCAGTTTGTCAAACAGAAATGAGCAGAAAATGATTTCCAGGTTTGTTTCTGATGTTTTGATTTTATGAGTCAAACCTCCAGCAGAGACTAAAGCTGTGACTCACTGCTGCTCAGCAATAAAAGCTGCTTACAGTCCACTGAGACGACTGCACACGGCCGACGGGAGCAGCGGTCAGAGCGTCTGCCGGGGCCTGGGGGCCGAGGACAGGCGGAGTGTCTCAGTACAGCTGACAGAAGAAGAAGTGAGCTGACATCATCGACCTCAAACTGCTGCAGAGATTAAAGTAAACAGGAAGTTCTCTGTAAAAATACAGAGGCCTCGCAGGGTCAGTGAACTAGTTTACAGTCTGCTTCAACACAGCAGGATGTTCATTTAGTAAATTATGATCCTGTGTCATTTAAATCTGATGA
>CM055859.1:25564290-25566790 GCA_029490765.1 Euthynnus affinis
TCTTCTCCTTCCTCAGGTCAGACGGTGTGTTCGGGCGGTCCGGAGCGTCCCTGCTATAAAATCGCGTATTTCCACGACATGTCGAGCCGCGTTGCGTTCCGGGAGGCGCGTCAGGTCTGCGAGATGGACGGCGGGTCGCTGCTCAGCATCGAGAGCCCGACGGAGCAGCGAGACATCGAGAACCTGCTGCAGGTGAGACGGACGGCCGCTCATCTTCACCCTTCATCTCCTCCTCTTCCAGTTCTCATCGTCGTTCTCCTCTTCCTCCTCGTCTCCAGGAGCTGCGTTCAGGAGCGGTGGGAGGTGCAGGAGGAGGCGCAGGAGGAGGAGGAATAGCGGACGGTGACTTCTGGATCGGCCTGACTCGGGCGGACGGAGTCGATCAGAGTCATCCTGAACTCAGCAACACCATCGCTTCCTGTCCGCAGCTGTATCACTGGACCGACGGCAGCCCGGCGACCTTCAGGTGACCTTCATCTTTAAATCTGTTACTGATCTGTTCAGGTAGTTTGAAGACACTTAGAGAGAGCTGACTGTTTGCTAAACGCCACTGTTGAACAGATTAACGGTGTGTTTGGACTCCTCACATGTTGCTTCTAACGTTAGCATGTCTGGCTAACTAGCTACCTGCAGCAGTAGCATAGTATCCCAACACTAACCCTCCGAGTTCTGCTTGTTCAGGAACATTCACTGCAGGAAGCTCCTCCATGATGCTATATCAGAGTTTAAGCTAACGTTAGCGGTGCTATCCTGCTCTTTACTTTGCAGGAACTGGTATTTTGATGAGCCGTCCTGTGGAGGCGAGGCCTGCGTCGTGATGTATCATCAGCCAGCTGCACTTCCTGGTCTGGGCGGGGCTTATCTCTACCAATGGAACGACGACAGCTGCAACATGAAACACAACTTCATCTGCAAATACGAACCAGGTACCGTCAGCCAATCAGCTTCTCTCACTGCTAAACAAACCAGGTACCGTCAGCCAATCAGCTTCTCTCACTGCTAAGTTAAGGTCTGTTGATTGGCTGTTTGTTTCTTTCCTTCAGAGACGCAGACAGTGACACCTGGAGGGCGGATCACAGGTGAGCAGGAACGTCCTTTGTTGGTCTGTGGTGGTCTGTGGTGGTCTGTGGAGGTCTGTGGTGGTCTGTGGAGGTCTGTGGAGGTCTGTGGTGGTCTGTGGTGGTCTGTGGAGGTCTGTGGAGGTCTGTGGTGGTCTGTGGTGGTCTGTGGAGGTCTGTGGTGGTCTGTGGAGGTCTGTGGTGGTCTGTGGTGGTCTGTGGAGGTCTGTGGAGGTCTGTGGAGGGTCAGGCTTTACAAACCTCTGCTGTAGCACCAGTGTGACGTTAGTGTGTGTTTGTTGTTGTTTATTTGTTGTGTGTTTGTGTGTCATGCAGAGACCACCGCCGTTACTCCTCAGGTCATCGTGGCCGGAGCTTCAGGTACAGAAACACGCCGGTAACCTCTGACCTCTGACCCCTGACCCCAGTCTGAGCTGTTTGTCAGTGTGTGTGTGTGTGTGTGTGTCTGCAGGCATGCTGCTGGTGTACGTCATCATTCCCACAATCCCCCTGCTGCTGCTCATCCTGGTGGCTTCTGGGACGTGTTGCTTCCAGATGTTCAGTAGAAGGTGAGACGAAGAACCGCCAAGCCCGACGGCCTCGTTTCCTCCCGCCGCCGCCGCCGCCGCCATTATTACTGCTGCTGATGCAGAGTGTGTGTGTGTGTGTGTGTGTGTGTGTGTATCAGTGTGTGTGTGTGTGTGTGTGTGTGTGTGTATCAGTGTGTGTGTGTGTGTGTGTGTGTGTGTGCTTACTCAGTGATTATGACGGGTCAAACACTCACATGTCTTGTTAACAAGAGCTGATTTACTGCAGCTCCTGGCTCAGAGAGAGTGTGTGTGTGTGTGTGAGTGTGTGTGTGTGTGTGTGTGTGTGTGAGTGTGTGTGTGTGTGTGTGTGTGTGTGAGTATCTGGCATCAGTTCAGGTGTTTCTGCTGATTCTGTTGTTTTTAACTGAACGAGCTGCAGTGTGATGAAGATGATGATGATGATGATGAAGATGATGATGATGATGATGATGATGATGATGAAGATGATGATGATGATGAAGATGATGATGAGTGTTTGATTAGTTTATGTATTTACAGAAAATATAATTTATGGGTTAAAAGGCTTCAAAAGAACTAAAGAAATAAAAACAAAGAAAGCAGAAGCAGCGGAACGAAGGTGTTCTGGTATCATGTGGCTGGTCACCATGGTAACCAACTAGAAGAACCAGCTAGCGACGGTTAGCTTAGCATCAGATTCACGTTTATCTGAAACTGTAACGATGAAGTTTTTATAAGTTTAAATGATTTTATAGAGAATTAAAAAACATTTCTTCTGAAACTGTTTTTAAATGTTTAAATTCTTTTTTGAATTAAAATGATTATTATTTTTGGAGCTCTGAGCTTTGAAGCCGGTTCCTCCTGATTGGCCGGCGCTGCAGGTGTTTCCTAGCA
>CM055859.1:25571790-25576790 GCA_029490765.1 Euthynnus affinis
AGCTTCACTGGTGCCTCACACACACACAAAACAACAATAAACACGATACTGACACCTGCTGACACACACATGACACTGCGCCTCCTCCTCTGCGCCTCCTCCTCTGCGCCTCCTCACCTGTGTGCCTCCAGCTCAGCTGCTGAGTCAGCAGGTCCACCTGGACGGCAGCGTCTCTCCTCTCTGCGGAGTCGCTCTGGCAGCCCACCTCCTTCCTCTCCTCCTCTGGACTCTCCCACTGACAGCCCACCTCCCTCCTCCTCACCTCCTCTTCCTCCTCCTCCCCTTCATCTCTCATCAGGAACACACAGAGCTGTTCTCCTGCAGGAGGCTCCAGGAGTCCCGACGCCATCCTGCAGAGAGGAGCAGGAAACTTCACATTAAGCTCATAACACTAGTGTACTTTCACTGCAGCGCTTCTCCTCCTACAGAGTGTTAATATACTGCAGAATCTGGACTTTTACTGCCGTAGAGTCTCCGGGTACTTCCGGTTGTCCTGCTGTCTGTAACATGAACCATTCTGTTTAGAAACACTAGAAAACAGCAGCGCAGTCTTTAATCTGCGCTCATATGCTAACATTAGCTCCGTGCTAACATTAGCTCCGTGCTAACAGCAGCTGCCGTTTCCTCCCGAGCCGACCGGCGGAGGAGGACGGTTTCCGGTTTACCTGCGAGCTGCGGGTCACGCGGTGTCTGTCTGTGAGAGCAGGATTCACTGTTTGACGTTCAGCGAAGATTTAACAGAAACTGTTTTAACTTTCCGCAGAAACACCAGCCAAGCTAAAGGCCGCACCGGAAACACTTCCTCCTCTTCTTCTTCTGCTGCTGCTGCTGTTCTACAGCTTCCGGCGGGCTGAGCGCTGAGGCGGGTTCATGCTGCCCCCCGCAGGCCACAACACGCACTGCAGCTTCTAATAACAGGTGGAAGAAATACCCAGTTACACTACTGCTGATACCCAGCTAGCTGTATATTTACAGTCAGATGGTTTAGTCCACTGGTTCCCAACCTAAGGGTCAGGCCCTCCAAAGGGTCAGCAGATAAATCTGAGGGGTCGTGAGATGATTAATGGGAGAGGAAAGAAGAAAAAACAAAGTTCTGATACACAAATCTGTTTTCAGTTTCTGGACTTTTTCTCTAATCTTTGATTTTTGCTGAAATATTGGATCATTTGAACATTTATTGAAATGAAAGCATGTGAGAAGTTTAGAGGGAAAAATCACTATTTGGTGGAGCTGTTAACAACTCACAGACATGTGAAATGTGACCCCGACTACACACTGCTTTTTGTAAGACGTCAAAAGACAAAAAGGTTGGAAACCACTGTTAGTTTCTTTCCTCCACTGCAACTTTGTAGTTTTATTTTTTTATTTTTTATCAACTAATACAAACCAACACAGAAAAAGAAAAGGAACTATTTTCATTTTAAATCAGGCACAACATATGAACATAACACTGAAATCCTGAGGGGAGGAGTCCAGCAGCTGTGACTGTTTAAAACAGTAAACTGATGTTTGGGATGATCAGGGTGATGTCGGGCTCCAGAAAGTCCAATCAGATCAGCAGGAAGGTTCATCATGAGCCACCGCTGCTGCCGCCGCCGCCGCCGCCGCCGCCGCCACAGCATCACAGCATCACAGCCAGATGACGAGCTGAAGGTTCAGCAGGTTCCTTAATTCAGGATCAAACTCTGCTTCATAGACGCTGTATACTGTCTCACATCTGCAGACATTACTGCAGGTAAACATGCTGCTGCTCTCATTGTTCTGATTGGCTGGGGATGAAGGTGGGGGCCACACCTCCAGCCAATCAGAACAGGAGCTCATTAACAATGCAGATTTTATGTAATTAAATTTAGACTGCTGTCCTTTAAGTAAAGAGAGAAAATGTGAACACTCGTGAACTTTAATGTGTTTTATGGTTCTTGGATCCTGATCTCAACGATACAACCTGTTAAAATAAATGATTAATAAAGATTTTACACTAAACACAGTTCAAACTGAACAGATCAGCGAGGCGACAGACTGCAGCTGAAGTGTGTATATAGATTTTTATTTGTAGTAGTTTGGAATCATACAACATAAATAAAAGCTTTCAATACAATTAAGTTCTCATCAGCACCAGAGCCGTATGTCACCAGGGTTCAATCAAAACCAGAACCATGAGTCAGCGGAGTCGGACCGACCCAGGACCGCACGCCAGCCGGGTCGGACCGACCCAGGACCGCACGCCAGCCGGGTCGGACCGACCCAGGACCGCACGCCAGCCGGGTCGGACCGACCCAGGACCGCACGCCAGCCGGGTCAGACCGACCCAGGACCGCACGCCAGCGGGGTTACGTCATTATCTGCTGTAACTGTGGTTCCAATGGTGGAAAATTAAATTCTCCAACATGATTGTCTCTCTCTGTGTGCTTCACAAGAACAACAACGACAACATCGACACTGAGAACAACTGAAGGAATAAATATTCTTCTTCCTGCTTCCTCCCGCTCTATGTACATTATTAACATCTCGCCTCGTAACAAAACCAACCAACCAGCATCCAGAAACAGACCGACAGAGACAAAGGAGCCGCAACCTGAAGGGGCCGTGGCTTCAAACTGAAGACGATGAGTTCGGACGTTTCTATTCCAGTTAGTTTTTTTTTTTTCTGCAGCAGTAAAGATCAAACACCACAGAAGAAAACGGACGTAACATAAACATCTTAATGTCTTTACATATCTGAAAAATGTTTCTCTGTGAAAAGACAACGAAACAAAACAAAAACCTTTTGTTCTGGAGCTTTTGACCACATCACAGTCTTCATCGGCAGACCGTGTTTGCACAGTTGCCGTGGCGATGCAGCTGAAAGCTCTGGAATGAACACAGGTAAGTGGACCTTGAGTTGAGATCAACAGGCTGTTTATTAAACGACTGTTCTGATTATCAATCAGTTATTTAAATATTCAGTTTGATCGTTTGGTTTGGACGCTCCGACTTCTCTAAAGTGAAGATATTATTTATATTGATAAACCACTTTATTAGGAACACCTGTACATCTAATGCAACTCAGTTCTGCCATTTATATTTGTATTAAGCTTATAAATGTCCAGCTTTTGTTGTTTTATCTGTGCAAACAACATAAAAACATTGACAGGTAATAATTCTACTGACATTCAGCACTGTGGAACAGTTTTAGGCAGTTTAAGTAAAGTGAGGACGCTTCCAATAGTGTTTATTGATCAGTTGGTCCAAAGTCGAGTAAACAGTAGAAAGTAAATTAATATGTGTTGTGAGCAGCTTTGCTTTTTAAAACAGTGTTTCAGGTTCTCGGCAGGTCTGTTCCTGCGTCTCGTCTCCATGATGCTGAGATCAGAAACCATCAGGACTGAAGACGGTTCGTTATAACTCTGAATACATTTGGGACGATCAGACGCCTCGCTGATGGCGACGGAGAAGAATCTAAACATCTAAAGTGACGCCTGAACACGTTTCAACACTGTCCAGGTGTCTGAGTCACCAAATTCATAACGTGCGAGATCATTTCTTCTCACAAGATGGATCCACTCCTGTTAACATTAAAATATTAAAAACAAAAGACTTTAAAACGTCTTTGGGAGCTTCGTACATTTCTGTCAACAAAAAGTTGTAAACTTGGTAAAAGCAGAATTCATGTTGTAGATGGTACAGGTGTAATAAAGGAGCCTGATACATGTTTGTATATCTGCCACCAGGATCAACTGTGGGTCCACTCCTGCTCTCTGTTTGGCATTATAATCCATCTCTGTGATCACTGTATGCTGACGACACTCTGCTGTCTCTCCGAAACCAAAAACATCTCAGTGCAATTAAACAATAACAGAAAAGATCTTCTAGAAGATTCTCTAACGTAACTGTGACACAACAGAAACTATTTTATTGGCCCTGATACTGTTCTGCACAGTTACTCTAATCGTCATACTTTTTCAAAATGTAAAAAATACGAAATCTGAACCCAAATTATGAGTTTCAGTTGAAATACGAGCCTTCCTGCAGCCTCAACATACTTTATAGATAATATAGATAAATATAAAGTACAGACGGGCGATGAATTAGAGGAAAAACGATGCTGATCAATACAAAGTGAAGAACAGTGACTCAGTGCTGAAGCTGAGGATCACCATTCCTCATGAAGGTCTTCCTCATGTGATGATGATGCAGAGCGCCGTCCAACACGTCAGCTGGTTCAGATCAGGTGACTGACATCATCATTACTGATCATCCTGAAGAGACCACTCCCATCAGCTGATCAATCACAAATACTTTGTATTGATTAGCAGTGACCTTTCACCTCTGAGGGGACAAGTGGACCCCCTCACTGTAGGGGTCCAGACCTGGACCAGACCCCCTCACTGTAGGGGTCCAGACCTGGACCAGACCCCCTCACTGTAGGGGTCCAGACCAGGACCAGACCCCCTCACTGTAGGGGTCCAGACCTGGACCAGACCCCCTCACTGTGGGGGTCCAGACCAGGACCAGACCCCCTCACTGTAGGGGTCCAGACCTGGACCAGACCCCCTCACTGTAGGGGTCCAGACCAGGACCAGACCCCCTCACTGTAGGGGTCCAGACCTGGACCAGACCCCCTCACTGTAGGGGTCCAGACCTGGACCAGACCCCCTCACTGTGGGGGTCCAGACCTGGACCAGACCCCCTCACTGTAGGGGTCCAGACCTGGACCAGACCCCCTCACTGTAGGGGTCCAGCACCAGACCTGGACCAGACCCCCTCACTGTAGGGGTCCAGACCAGACCTGGACCAGACCCCCTCACTGTAGGGGTCCAGCACCAGACCTGGACCAGACCCCCTCACTGTAGGGGTCCAGACCAGACCAGGACCAGACCCCCTCACTGTAGGGGTCCAGACCAGACCTGGACCAGACCCCCTCACTGTAGGGGTCCAGCACCAGACCTGGACCAGACCCCCTCACTGTAGGGGTCCAGACCTGGACCAGACCCCCTCACTGTAGGGGTCCAGACCTGGAC
>CM055859.1:25584290-25589579 GCA_029490765.1 Euthynnus affinis
TGTTTTTGAGATATCAGAGTTTTAAAGTCTTTTCTTGCTCCTCCTGTGATTTTATAATGAGTGTGTATTGCAGAGTGACATCACCAGGAGCAGCTGGAGGATTTTAGAGTTCACTGCTGAAATATCTTCATAAATCTCACGACTTTGGTCAAATCTGACATTAAAATCATATTTTAGTGGTAAATTTCATGGTGAATCCATTGATGCAGGTTTAAAGTGGTCAGACTGATAGTTTAGACGTCAGAAGCTTCAGATTGCCTCCTCATTGGTTTACATTGTAAGGGTGATGTGACACTGCAACTTTCAGGGTTTATAAAATCTAAACTGTTCGAGTTATTACAAAGTTTTTAACAACGTTTGTTCAGCACAGTGTCATAAGTCATGTATTAAAGTTTGAAGCTGATACCATTAACACCCTCTGAGGAGATAGTGTTTGTTCAGGGTGCAAAATTAGGGCAAAGCTGTACTGTGAAGGGTGTACTGCAGACTTCCTGTTGGATGTAGGTCAGAGGTGTCAGTGTGTGATTTGTAGGTCTTGATGAGACGAATAATTGAGTTTTGGTTTGATCTCTCTACGACATTCCTGCAGGCCGTGGCGGCCATTTTAGTTCCATAGGTGGTTTTTGAGTGTTTATAATTACTAATTACACGTTGACTAACTTTATAAACTTATATAGTTTATTTATAGTTGCATCTGTAACTGCTGACTTATTAACAACTGATTAATGTTAATAAATATGTTCATAAATAAATAAATATCTATCACAACATCATCAATGACATCTGATATGTGATCAATACGTTACCCTGAACTCCTCTTTGATCTGACTGGAGTTGGTCTGAGGATCCAATCGGTTCATCTCGTAGTAAACCGACCGCAGCTGATTGGCCGGAATCGCCGTGTCGCCACAGAGACACGCCTCCAAGATGGCGTCATGGATGAAGACGTACTGCTCCTGTTGGAGAGAGAAGAGGAGAAACATCTTCATCATCAGACACCGACACAAAAATACTCCTCCTCCTCCTACTCCTCCTCCTCCTCCTCCTCCTCCTCCTCCTCCTCCTCCTGCTCCTCCTCCTCCTCCTCCTCCTGCTCCTCCTCCTCCTCCTCCTGCTGCAGGTTTGATTGACAGGAGGAAGCTGCTGAAATGTCATTTCATAAATGATTTATGTCAACACACAACTGCTGGAGGAGGAGGAGGAGGAGGAGGAGGAGGAGGAGGAGCAGTTAAAAGTTGAAGGTCACAGTTTGTCCATTTCTGTCACATCAATCAGTGATGACATCACAGCCCGATGTGTGTGTGTATTAGTGTGTATTAGTGTGTATTAGTGTGTGTGTACCTCTGTCTGCACCATGTTGACTCTTCGGGCTCTCAGCTCTCGGACGCAGTTGTAAATGTCGACGACTCCTTCTCGCTCCGCCATGTCCAGCATGATGTCAATCACTATGAAACAGCCTGTACGCCCCGCCCCCGCACTGACACACACACACACACACAAATTACAGATTAGTAATCAATACTAATGATCAGGGATGCTCGATATTATCGGCAGATAGCGTTAGCTGGGAGGAAGCAGCGGACCGTCAGGGAGAAACAGTCACAGACAGGAAACACCTCGGCCGACAGGATGTAGCGCTCTGTTTGCTTTATAACGGCGGTCGGTGGGCGAGCGGCGTATGAGGTGCGTTAGCGCCACCTTCTGGTCCGGAGTGAGGAGCAGAGATTAAATCCTACACATTAATCCTGTCTGTCTAATAAAGTCAATGAAAACTCTGCTGCTCCACCCACTCTGCAGCTTCATTACAGTCTGAAGGCTTCCTACATTCTTCCTTCATATATTGTCTTTCTGGATCAGACTCAGTACAATCTATGCTGCAGCAGAATCGCCTCCTCACACAGCTGCACATCACATCTGCAGATATATCGGCTGGGAGGGGCTGGATATCAGCATAGAGGATATCAGCAAAAAATCCAATATCGTGCCTCCCTGCTAATGATCCTGATGGCACGGTAGGTGTGTGTGTGTGTGTGTGTGTGTGTGTGTGTGTGTGTACCTGCAGTGGACCACCGTGGGGCCGGCGGTGGGCGGGGTTTTGGCCTTGACGCGGCGGATGAAGCCCAGCAGGCCGGTGGCGTGGAGCGGCACGCCGTGGTCGGGCCACCCGGTGAAATGAAACTGGCGGATCTCTCTGATCTCGGCCACGCCCCTCTGAGAGAGAAAGGTGGTCATGTGACCGTCAGTGACATCATAAAGCCGCCTGCAGAACTCAGCGCCTAGTTTCTTCTTCTCCTGTTTTAATGAGTGCTTGTACTCTGAACGTCAACACTTCCTGCACAGATGTTTCACATTAAAAGCCTCCCAGCAGCTGTCTCAGTAGACTTTTATTGTGAAACACCAGCAGGAAGTGTTGAGTTTCTTTAAATATGTTTTATAACGTTACTTATTATATTTAACACATATTATTCTTAATTGATTAATTGATTAATTGATTAATCGTACCTTCTCCACTGCGAAGGTCCGGATGACGTACTCCGACAGCAGCTGAGTCTCGATCAGCGTCACCTTCATGTCGCCGTAGATCTCCGTGTCGTCTGGCCAGTACTTACAACACTTAACCTGCACACACACACACACACACACACACACACACACACACACACGCACACACACACACACACACACACACACATACACACATACACACACACATACACACACACACACACACGCAGGAATAAATTAAGTCATTAATTAAACAGAAACATAAACACAACAAAAGCCGCTGATATTTAAAATGTCATTAGAAGCTCCGCCCCCCTCTGCTCCCTCATTAACAGCTAATTACTGCCGGGCTAATCACACTGTCGCCACGGCAACCAACGAGGAGGTGAACAGGGAGCGTGTGAGCGTGTGAGCGTGTGTGAGTGTGAGTGTGAGCGTGTGTGTATGTGTGTGTGTGTGTGTGAGTGTGTGACAGAGAAAGACAGAGGGAGATAATCAGCCTGATCTATCCCAGAATCCCCCTCTGCGGCTCTCCTGGAGAGCGGGAACAGATCCCTGGTGGCTTCTGGGTAATGAGAGCTGGGACGGGGAGCACGCCTGCAGGTGTGTGTGTGTGTGTGTGTGTGTGTGTGTGTGTGTGTGTGTGTGTGTGATCTCAGGTTAAATCCTTCATCCTCAGCAGGAAAACGGGGTCGTGTTTTATCCGACATGTGAGGTTTTTATCGGCTCAGTTTGGCGTTCAGGCGTTAAAACGCCGCCGTCCTCACGTCTCGCCGCCTGCCGCTAAACGCTACATCTGTTTATCACTTCAACAACAACCTCATCGTGTTTGTTTACAGCCACAACACGAACAAACATCCTGCTGGTTGGTGTGTTTATCCTGAAACCAGCAGCTCGGCGGCGGCAGCGGTGGCGGCGGCGGCCACCTTAAGAAGAAAACTTGCAGGTTTCTGCTCGTTAGACGTTTTTTGGGACTGCTGGTCAGCAGAGAACATTGGAAGATGAATTTTCATTGATCCTCATATTCTGATATTTTATAGATCAAATAACTAATTAATCAACAAAATAATTGAATAATGTATCGATACTGAAAATAATCTGATCTCAGGATGTTCTGATCAGCAGAGTTTGATGTTTTGTTTACAGTCTCTGTTACATACGAGCGTTAAACTGTGAACTGTGATTTCCTTTAATTGTTTTCACATTTATATTAAATATATAAACACCTGATGTAAAATATCATCTGTAGTCGTTACAAACACGTAAACATGTGAGATGAGTTTAAACTTCCAGTTCAATATAAAACTGTAAACACATCTTAGTGATACATAAATATAAACACGTTAGTTTATCTGCAGTATATTAATATATTTATATGTGATTAAACTATAATAATAATAATATTAAACTATACGTCTGTGTTTATGTGATGTTTGTCTGCAGGAAGTTTCCGTGTTTTCATTTATAATCAGCTGCAGATGAAGTTTGACTGAAACTTTCCAACAATAGAAGCAAACAAACAAAGAGCGAGTCGAGACGAGAGAGATGCACTCTGGGAAATGGAGTCCCAAACTTCATCAGAGAGGAAAAAACAACCAGATGGTCACAACAATCATTCTGTGTGTGTGTGTGTGTGTGTGTGTGTGTGTGTGTGTGTGTGTGTGTGTGTGCGTGTGTGTGTGTGTGTGTGTGTGTGTGTGTGTGTGGACTCACCCGCCCCACCTCCACCAGGTTGGTTACCATGACGATGGCGGCAGTGTTCTCCTGCCAAACCATCCGCCAGAAATCATACACCGTTTCCTGCATGGGACCTGGAACACACACACACACACACACACACACACACACACACACACACACACACACACAGTAAACTTCATATTAGACAGCGGATCAGCAGGCGACACCAGAGCTGTACATGAATTATAATGACTCTTTTAATTAATTCAAATTAAGCGCACGTACACACACACACACACACACACTACACACACACACACTACACACACACACACACACACACACACACACACACACAGAAAATGTTTCTAATCACTGTTGACAGTCTGTGTTTTGACAAGCTAATTAGTTCATGCTAATCCATTCCTGTCCTCAAGTGTTTTACAGCGAGAGTATGCCCGCACACACACACACACACACACACACACACACACACACACACACACACACACACACACTCCATATTCATGCTCACACACTAACGTGTTAGCACAAACTCTCAGGTTTATTCAGGAGGATTTCTACCTGCAGAGCTTTGAGAGGAACAGTTCTGAGTTTCACACCTTTGAAGTTCGAACGTTTTTGTAAATTGGTAACATTTTTGTAAATAAGGATATTTTTGTAAATTGGTAATATTTTTGTAAATTGGTAACATTTTTGTAAATTGGTAATATTTTTGTAAATTGGTAACATTTTTGTAAATAAGGGATATTTTTGTAAATTGGTAATATTTTTGTAAATTGGTAACATTTTTGTAAATTGGTAACATTTTTGTAAATTTCTAATATTTTTGTAAAGTGGTAATATTTTTGTAAAGTGGTAATATTTTTGTAAAGTGGTAACATTTTTGTAAAGTGGGGACATTTTTGTAAATTGGTAATATTTTTGTAAAGTGGGGACATTTTTGTAAAGTGGTAATATTTTTGTAAATTAGGGTCATTTTTGTAAATTGGTAATATTTTTGTAAATTAGTAACATTTTTGTAAATTGGTAATATTTTTGTAAATTGGTAACATTTTTGTAAATTGGTAACATTTTTGTAAA
>CM055859.1:25589679-25632179 GCA_029490765.1 Euthynnus affinis
GAGAGAGAGAGCCCGGATGTTTAAATACAAAGGCAGGAATGTAAAGAGACACTGATCTGATCCTCCAGCAGAACCAGGACCAGGACCAGGACCTGGACTGTGTTCATGTGGATGTGAGACACAGAGGCATGATGGGTAATCAGCAGCTGGCAGAGGGAGAAAACAGAAAAGTCAAATATTTCATTTTATTTTTTACAGTTTCTTGTTTCTTTAGCAGTAAAAGTTTGTCATGATGAAAATAAAACAGCAGAAATCATTTTAATGTTTTTCTGCAGCAGCGAGAAAAGAAACAAAAGATTAAAAACTCAGCAGGAAAAATGTTAAAAACATATAAACATTTAATAAAAGTCTAAATGATGTTTGCTGTGAAGACGTCAGACTGAGTTTCAGCTTCAGAAGATTCAAACAACAACAAAGAAGCTCAGAGAGTTAAAAATAAAAATATATTATAAACATATAAACACCTGAACAGACCTGAGAATGTGAGTCCTGATTAATGAAACCTTCATTTTATATGATATATTTTATATCTGATTAAAGATGATCTGTTAATGTTTGTTTATTGTCTGATGAAAACAGCTGCCTGTGTTTGTTTACTGCACTTTAATGTCTCAATATTTAATGTTTTATTCTCTTATTTTGAAGTTATTTGTATGAAAAGTTCCATATTAATAAATAAACTGAAGTCAAACAGATTTAACGTGTTTAACAGTTTCTGTCTGAGTCAGACTGAAGATGAAACACATCCTGTTTTATTTACGCTGTTCAGTGCAATGTTTTTAAATTCCAGATGCTTTTATTGTGAAAGGACGGCGATGATAAAAAAAAAGCTGTTTTATTTGTTGAGTTTGGTGCAAAGGACAAAGTTCTGAGTTTGTTTGTTTGTTCGTTTGGTCTGAAGGTTCAGCAGATTAAAGATCAGCTGACTGAGTTCAACCATCATCATCATCATCATCATCATCATCATCATCATCACAGCGCTTTACTCTCCGACTGTTTGTTCATGATTTATCGATCATGTTGTGATTGTTTATTATTGTTATTGTGTGACAGAATAAAGAAGAATCACTGACTCAGCTGCAGGAAGGAGAGTAAACACACAACAATGTGTTTTTTTGCTCTGGTGAACTTTGACCTGCCGTCCTGACGGAGCTGAGCTGTGATTGGACGAAGCCGTCGTAGCTTATCGTTCCAGTTTTATTGAAGCTCGTCTGTCAGTCAGGAGGCCGTGATGCTAAACATAAGGTTCATGGTTTAGTTCGTGGTCGTCAGCTCGGACACTGATTGGCTGGTAGACGTTGGTGTGTCGTTAAAGAGGCGGGGCTTCGATCGTCGTTTGAATTACTGGAGATTCATTTCATTACTACTGTCTGTAATATTATGACTTTACCTTCAGGTGGCGTTGCTCTCATCTCTGAACAGTCTGGTCGCCAAAATAAAACGTTCTGCGTTTTATGTTTTATCTTTATTTGAACCCTAACCAGGTGGTCTTCATCACACCGTCAAACATCTTTATTCAACAGGTAGAAATGTTGATACGCTTCGTGTTTCATGTGTTGAAACGTAGATATTCAACATCTCTGTGGTTTTGAAGAACGTTCAATGCCGACGTTTTATTCTGGCGACTGGTTTGCTCTTCCTGGAAAATGTCGACGTTTATGAATTTTTTTCCAGTTGACACCAAAAACCATTGGTACATGTTGGAGCTGAACAACACATGGAAGCACCTTAGCAACCACCTTAGCAACCACCTGACATGAACAGGTTACATCTTATTAGTTTGGTACAAAAAAACAAACAGAGTTTATGTGCTGGAGTATTTCTCAGAGAGGAAACAGAAGCTGCTGTTGTGACTGACTGATGCTAGCGAGTTAGCGGTTAGCTCGGTTAGCTCGCCAACTAACCAGCTGACAGTCGAGTTTGTGTTTTCATGGGATTGTAGCTGAAGAAGAGTTCAGAGCCTCCTTCTCGCTCTGGTTCGTGCTCCACAGACTCACAGCAGAAACATTTCAGCTTCTTAAACGTGATGATTTGCTGCTTTTCTTTGTCTGAAAGTTGTAATGCTCGACGTTCAGCCACTAGATGTCGCTCTACAGCATCTCAGACCAAAACACTCAATAAACTGATTAAATATGGACGAAGACTCTGCTCGTATTTATCCAGAAACATATTTTAATGAACTGTTCAGCTGTAATTTAAGAACGTTTACGACGCGGCGGAGGGACTCACGTGCACTAACACGGACGCTCACGTGCACTAACATGGACGCTCACGTGCACTAACACGCACATGCTGCCGGTGCGGCGCCCAAAACAAAGAATAGAGAAGCTGAGATAAGAAGAGACGCAGAGAGAGTCTGACTTCACTCACACTGCTGACGTCAGCGAGCCTGAATGACGTTAACGGGAACTTTCACAGTAAAATGAGTCTGTTGGTTCAATTAAACAAACATGTAACGCTGAGCTGTTGGAAACAATCTGCAGATTTACTGAGAATGAAAACAGTTATTGACTGAGCTGCATTTCTAGAAAATATCTTTTTTCATTTTAAAGAGTCGTTCCAGTATTTATTAGATGTTTAACACTTTAGATCAGAATAATTAATAAATCACAACGAGGACTCGGAGGTTCTTCTTCTTCTTCTTCTTCTTCTCTGCCGTCAGCTGATGTTACATAAGTTCAGACAAAACGCAGACATGAACCAGACAGCTGTGTTATTCTTGGCTCAGGATCAAACACACTCGCTCATGAGTGTTGGGGCTCGTAGATGCTCCACGCCGGCAGAGTGGAGGCTGCGGTGACATCATTGATCCGTTTTATAGTACATATGCACCCACACATTTCACAGTAAAAGCACGCCGACAGGAAGCAGGAGAGCGGAGATATAAACTGTAGTTTTATGATTAAACCTGTGCAAACACACACAGACTCGTTACGCCGTGTGTGTTCACATGCTTCTGTTTTATAAACCTCAGTCACTCCCACAGTTACACAGAAATCAGCTGTTTATATGTAAACATGCTGCCCGCTCACCTGTCAATCAAACAAACTGCAAAGAAGTTCTCCAGCTGTTTATATCGTCATCATTCATTCATCACATGATCTCAGATATGTAATCAATAATTAGTCTGTAGCTCATAACTACAAGCTGAGGATGAAATAAAAACACTGACTCTTATGTAATATTAAAAGAAGACGTCTCAACCAGCCGTCAGAATAAAAGATCACCACATCAGGACCACATCTGTGTGTCTGAACCTTCAGACTCATCACTGCCTGGAAATAAACATGTGTTATGATGTCTGGTCGGGTTTAAAGAGACTTCCTGGTTTGAATTGTTTTATTCGATCACATCATGTATGAAATAAAGTAAAAAAAATTAAACAACTAAAACAAAAACTTCTAATTCTGCAGACACTTCATTTCTGCGTTTTAAAATGTTTTCTTATCGCTGCTGCTGTCAGTAATCACTGATAAACAAGCTTTTATTACTGATGGACACTAACATGCACAGATTAGCAGCAATAAGCTTCAGCCAATCAGTGAATCTGAATTCTATGTGTGTTATTATCAACAATAATAGTACAAAAGTAACATGAACACCATCAAACCCACATAAGGTAATATTGAAGCAAAAAGTTAACAAACGACACATTCCAGTCAGAATGAGCAGCTAGTAGCAGTGATAATGCTAACGCTAGCTACACTAAGTTAGCTCTACAGCTAGTGGAGACGTAACTGAAAGTGTCTGAAACCATCAACCAGCAGCACAGAAGCTCCGCCCCCTCACACAGGTAACGTTAGCATGAAACAAACTAATTCTTACGTTAGCACTCTGAAAAACTGAAAATCCGCCTGCATATATCCCACATTACAGAAACATGTGTGTCTACATGCTAACATGCTAACAGTATGAACAGGTGAGATATGATCAGAAATAACTTCCAGCTGCTTCCTGCTAACAAATATTCAGATCTGAGAAGCTGCTGCCATCGTTTGGGTCATTTTTCTTTAAAAAAAGGATCTATCAGTTTCTAAAATTGTTTGACTAATTGATTAATTAACCAATCATTTCAGCTATAGAAGATGTAACTTTTTTATTTAACATATCTATTAACATGCTAAAATCATTTTTATAAAGAACATTTTTCTTTTATTTAACTGAAGACACACAAACATTATCATCAGCAGGAACGAAGGCAAACGAGTCGTTGACAGGATTTTTAGACGACTGGTATGATGAATTTAATTCTCGTGTTTGTCTCCCAGAAGGATTCATTACAGGGTGAACACACACACACACACACACACACACACACACACACACACGCTCGCTGTATATTCCCCTGCTAAACACACAGTTTGTCTTCTTGGACAGCAAACAAGAAGAGTTTCAGGCACTAATTGGACGATCAGCTCGTGTGTGTGTGTGATTATTTGGTAGCGTGCCAGAGCTTCTTTAGTTTGGCTGAGATGATTCATTCTGCTCAATATTGACACAGATTAAACTGCTGAGAGTCTCTGCTGTAATCTATATGTACTGTGCTTATGCAGAATGTGAATTTTCAATAGAAATTTTACAAATAATAACGAAGTTCAATCAGTCAGAACAAACATCACAAGTAGGTGGAAGTACATAAATATTGTGAGCTTGATGTAGTTAAAGTATTGCAGTAAAAGTAGTGGTTTGGTCCCTCTGACTGATATATTATTATATATGACATCATTAGATTATTAATAGTGATTTTATCTGCATAATTTATTCTTTATTGACATTTGGTGACTGCAGTTTGTCAGAGATCAGCTGTGCTTCTCTGGCCTCAGCTCTGAAGTCCAACCCCTCCCATCTGAGAGAGCTGGATCTGAGTGGAAACAAGCTGCAGGATTCAGGAGTGAAGCTGCTGTGTGCATGTTACTGTTGTAGCTGCTGGAGGTGGAGCTAGTTTACACTACTTAATATACAGTTAGCTAGTTTAGTCCACTGGTTCCCAACCTAGGGGTCGGGCCCCTCCAAAGGGTCAGCAGATAAATCTGAGGGGTCGTGAGATGATTAATGGGAGAGGAAAGAAGAAAAAACAAAGTTCTGATACACAAATCTGTTTTCAGTTTCTGGACTTTTTCTCTAATCTTTGATTTTTGCTGAAATATTGGATCATTTGAACATTTATTGAAATGAAAGCATGTGAGAAGTTTAGAGGGAAAAATCACTATTTGGTGGAGCTGTTAACAACTCATAGACATGTGAAATGTGACCCCGACTACACACTGCTTTTTGTAAGACGTCAAAAGCCAAAAAGGTTGGAAACCACTGGTTTCATCTTTAACAATGTGTTGTATTTTAAAAGTTTGTTATATTATCCATTGTGTCAAATCTGCATCTGAAAAGTAACTAAAGCTGTCAGCCTGTGTGTGTGTGTGTGTGTGTGTGTGTGTGTGTGTTTCAGGTTGATTGCAGGATCATGTGGGTGCAGCATCGCTCCGCCAGCCTCCATCTCTGTGGCATTTCCTCCATCTGCCTGCCGCCATAAAACTGAACGACGACATTAAGAGCAACACACACACACACACACACACACGTCTGTCGCCCTGCCGTTAAAGGGAATGGGAGAGCATCAGGAGATGGAAATGGTGATTGGAGCGTTAGAGCTTCTATGAGCGTCTGTCTGGTGACACCTGAAGTTTCTCCTGATCAGATTCTTCTATATCTGATAAAGTCTGATCGAGTATAGAAGACTCTGATCCAAGCTTTCTTTCACCCTGTTAGTCCATGATGTGTTTCTGTAATTATATTATCTGGTCTACTTCCTGTCTACTACCTCCTCTGTTGCTCTTCCTGAGCTTTCTACCACTTCTTCCCCCATTAAAGGGTTTTTAGGGACTTTTCCTGATTTAAACTGAAGATGTTGTTTGGTGTACAGACTGTAAAGCCTCCTGAGGATAACACATGCAACACTGTTTCCTAGAAATTACCTTTAAGTACGATTAAACTGTTTTCAGTGATGTTGCGTTAACAAACATCATCTCTGTCTGGATCACGAACAGCTGAAGTCAAACAAGAACATCTGGATTCTGCTACAGAAAAAAGCTCATTAACATGTGAAGCTTCCTGAACAATATGTCATGTGACTCACTCCACATGTTTAGATAAGAACACAGAAACATCAGATATTGTTGTTTATTCAGTATTTATGTGTGTGAGGAGATTACAGCTGCAAACATCAACACTGACATTGATTTATCTACATAAAACAATAAAAGGTCTGGTTGTTTACATGTCACATTTATATCCAGTGATGTCATGGCAGCCATCTTGGTGTGACTGGTTTCCTGGAATCAGCTTTGTGAAACCAGTTAGAGCAAAGAAACTTTTAATATGCTGAACTTCCACATGTCGAGGCTCTCCAAAGGTTCTGGCTGGTTATGTTATGTTATTTTTAATCAGCACATTTGGTCCTATTGAAGGTCCAGCATCAACCTGCAGATGTTTTACTGCAACATCAGATATTTGTCATGTTGAGAGAAAACGTGATTCAGCAGCATCATGTTTCTAATAAAACATATTTGCTGTTGCAGTTTAGTTGAACAGGAACAGAATTTCTAGGAGAGTTGCAGAAGTGTCTTTCTCTGTTGATGGAGCAGTTTCCCTCCCTGCAGTCTGCCCTGTTCAACGCCACTAAAACGCTCATGATGACGGTCAAATATCTGGTTGGTGGTCTATCAGTGGTCTGGTGTTGTATCAAAGTCTGTCCCCCTCCTGTTACCAATAAAACAAACAACTATCAGCACAGAAAATCAGTCCGGACAGTCTGTGGACTACAGAATCCCATTTCGTGTTTCCGTTAACAAACAGAAACATTTGCATTTGTCACTGCGTACGTTAACATCATGTCTCTTTGCCCGATGTGTTCTGTGTCTGTATTCATCTCTCATCTTCCTCTCTGTGTTCTCGTTGCCTGCGCAGTCTGTTGTCTCTGCATAAAAGCTGAATAACAGAGTTCAGACCTTGACTGAGACTCTGAATAGAGACCAACAGACAGACGTGACACTAACTTTATAAACTGGACTGAAAGTTTCTTTCAACACCGAGCAGATTTCACATTTTATGCTCCCGACATCAACAAGAACACGACAGGAATCGTGTTTAAAGTTTAGAAACGGAGACGTCGGCGTCGTCGGCAAATTTACCGTCTTCAGTACAGAAGATGGTTTGTTTCCTTTTTATCCCTGAAAATCACAAGTGCTGTTTGCAAACTCATCAGAGATCCATAAATGCTGAGACATTAGTTATTGTTTGATGCACATATCCAGCCAACATGGACTCACAAGACACCGACATACAGCTGCAGCCGCTAAACCAGATACTGTCCTTCAGCCTCAGAGGATAAATCATCTTCAGACGACAGCTGATCGGTTTGTACGTTGATTAAAGGAGACTTTTCTGTTTTCTGTCAGACAAGATTTGCATTAAAATGTCACGTCAGCATTGTAAAAAGTAATGTTAGTATTTTAAAGAGTAGCTTTGTCAGGATGGGGGTCGAGGTGGCAGGAGATGCAGAGACGCGTTAACGTCTTCTTTATTTCCAGGCGAAGCAAAAGGAAAACTGTTACATTCCTTTCGGTGCCTGCTTTCCTCTCCCCTCCCTGTGGTTCTCCTCCCTAGGGGTGGGTCCCAATCATGGGCAGCTGCTGCAGGGCACACACCTGAGGCTCATCTCGTCATCACCACTCTGCAATAAAACACCGGCTCTCCATTCACTCATCGCCAGATCTTTGACGTTACCTCCAAGATCGCCTGCCCTGTATGCCTTCTATCCTGGACCCGCTCCACCTCATCACCTGCCTGCCTTTACCTGACCTCCTGTGTCTCCCAGCTACAGCCACCCTCTGCCTGCAGCCCTGCTATCCTTCCACCTGTCTCAATAAACCCATATGTTTTGAGCCTTAAGTCTGCGTGCTGGTCCAGCTTTGTCTCCTTGTGTCACAAAAACTTGAGCAAACAGGATCCAGAGCACGAACTGACAAGGACAGAACAGAAACCAGGACTTAAATACAGACCGAACTGACGAGGGAACAGGTGGAAACACTTCAGGGTGATCAGACACATGAGGAAGGACAAGTGACCGGAAACGATAGGATTAACTTTTCAAAATAAAACAGGAAATGATGACAGGACAAAAACCCAACTAAACCTCACCACAGTGTGAACAAGCATTAAAGGAAATAAAAGCTCTGCAGCTCCCGGCTACATTAGCGGCTACTAGCATAACACGACCCAATCTCCACTTGCATTGTGGGTAATGTAGGCGTCAGGCTTTGAGAAGAAAGAGGAAAATGTGTAACAAAAACACAACAACATATCTCCGATTCTGCTGCATCGATTTTCATCTTTTTCTTTTAAAACTAAACATCAAGAAGTGAAATAATGAATCTGTTTGTATCTTCACATGAAACTAAATCATATTGTTGAGCTCTAATAATAATAATAATAATAATAATAATAATAATAATAATAATAATAATAATAATAATAATAATAATAATAATAATGTCAGCTCGTCTTTAACTGAATCAGAAGTTTAAACTCGACCCTGACAGGTGCTGAAAAACCTTTTCTGGAGGAAAAGTTCCTGTTGTTGCCAAAAGACTGGAAAAAAAAAAAGAAATTTTACATTAATTACTTTAGTGACACACACACACGGCGAGCAGTGTGCTGCGTTAGCGATGTTACATCAGCTGAAGCTGTGAGCAGAAACAGGAAAATCAGAGCGCAGCTGATAACTAATGCATGGATTCTCCTTAAAGCTCTGCTGATGGAGACAAACACACTCAGTCGCCGGAGGGACGTAATATTCACACGGTTTCTTTCTCACACAGAGCTTTGCCCCGGGATGTGGAAAGCATACATCTTCCTCCACCCACACACACACACACACACACACACACACAGTAATAACAGTGATGATAGCAGCTCATTCAGCTGCACACAGCAGACTCTTCATTTTCTTCTTCTGTGGTTTTTTTTGTTCGGGTGTCTTGTTTATTGGAAAGCTGTCGGAGGCTCAGCAGCTTCCCCTCACACACGCTGCCTCTCTACTCCGGGTTTAATCTCCAATATGCTGCGAGTTTTTCATAAACTGCTGCACAGCTGAAATAATTGCTGTAACTCTTCAATAGGAGGGAAAAACATATAAACGCTGCTACAAGAACCGAGACAAGCTGTGTGGAAGATATTAAGAGGGGACTCCTGTTAACTGTATAACCTTCTTACTAACAGTTATAACTTCATAACACAATGATTAATAACCAAACTCTGGGCTGTGATGTCACTCATAGTATATATATTTGTCAGGAAGAGGAGTGACGCTGTGGATAGCTCAGCGTCTGTCGCTGCTAGAGAGAAGAGTGGAGAGTTTTATTCTGAAAGGGGAACGTTACCTCGCTGCCGTTTCTGTTGGTTTGTCTTAGTTTCTCCTCGATGGACGACATGTGCTGTGATAGCTTCATACTTTCCAAACTAGTATAAACATTTGTGCTGCTGGATGTTTAACCATCCTCATCAACATATTTACTTATCTGAAATTTCAATAAAATGTTAATCATTTAAAAAAAAGTTTTCTAAATTGAAAGAATAAAATGAGCAGACAAACAACACATTTTTCTGTGGTGTGAAAGACTCAGAACACATTATTATTATTATTATTATTATTGTTTGACAGACTTTAATGTGATACAGACTCCAGTACAGACTTAGTTGTTCGGTTCAGTAACTCAGAGATGCTGCTTCTACATGACTTTCACCTAAATTGATGGCAACAGACTAGAAGAGATGTGTGACAACCTGAATCTGTCACAGCTGACTGATGAGCCGACCGGACCTCGTTCGAAGGATCCTTCAAAATAAACACTGATAGATTTGCTCCTGTTCGATCTGAGTTTTTGCACTCGGCCTTCGTGGAAACATCAAACCCTCAGATTGTCATCAGAAGACATTTTAACCCTTTCAGACTTTCCTCAGTGACTCTGCTGACAGTGACAGACATCACACCTCTGAAATAGCAGATGTAGAACCTCCTTCCATGAAGCTGATGTTCAAATAGAGGGACAACGCCTCGGCCCAGGAAGTGTTGAGACAACGTTTAGACTTGTAGAAATAAAAGCACATCCTTCCTGAGAAAAGCAAAAGCTAATTACTGCACAGAATGAATCTCCAGCTCTTCAACAAACCCGTTAAACTTCTGGAAATACAAATAAAATCCTCTAAATCTGTTCACTCTTGTGTTACCTTTTTGACTGCTTAATAAATAAGACATCAGAGCTTCGCTTTGCTTTCAACACACATCTGTGCAGCTGCAGGGAATCTGTTTGATATGATGAAGTCAGGATCAGCTGTTAATGACGGAGCCTGCAGGACTGGAGAGGATAAACCAGACCCTCCCTGCCCCCCCCTTTACTGCTCAACACATTACGTATCTCTTTAATCTCTCTGCTGGAGTTTCCCTCGGGTCTGGAAGTCTGCACATGTAGCCCCGCTGCACGAGGCTGGTGATAAAAGTGATAAAATAACTATCAGCCAATTTCCAAACTGTCCTGTCCTCCTAAAGAGGAGTTATTAGTTAATAACCAGCTCAGATCTTTCACTCATTCTCTGGAAACTCGCTGTTAAATCCACATTAATCTGGTTTCAGAGCTGCTACTCCGACTATCAGTCATGTTTTATCTGCTGCTGATGAAAGGAAACATCCTGCTGCCGTCTCTGTTGATCATGTGATGCTCCTACAGCGGCTTCATGATACAGAGTTTGATTATAAGTCCTGTAAATGTCTCATAAACAGCCACGTGTGTCTGTAGTTTTTATTGCTGTCAAACGGAGTTCCACAGGGTTCAGTACTGGGTCCCCTGCTGTTCACAGTTTATGTGTGCAGGTCTATAAAGCTCTGCTGATGCAAACAATTATTCTCCAGAGATGTTGTGACTGTCAGATGGACCCAAATGCAGGAAACACTGAAGCTCAGGAACAGAGAACGCTAACCGTAAACCTGAAATACAAACCGGTCTAATCAGGGAATGAGGGACAGGTGAGTAGACAGCAGCACAGGTGAGAGGAGGAGGAGGAGGAGGAGCACCAAACAAAGGCTCTGAAGCCAATAAAACCTTCACCAGAAAGACTTCAATCAACAGAAAACACAAAGAGAACAAAAACAGACCAGACAGGAAGTGACAGTGGACGGTAGTCGGTAAGACCTCTGACCTCTGAATGGACTGAGAACATCGACATCGACACACAAACATTGGATATTTGTTCAGGAGCTAATTTTCTTCTGTTCAGTTTGAAGCTTGTCTGTGTGATTATGATGACGTCATCTACAGACACGTCTCTCACGCATTTTACAACAGTTCAGTTCAGTTTTATTTATTAATCACAACAGAAATCATCTCCTTGCTCTTTTCACATAAAGCAGGTGGAGACTGAACTCTGCTGTTGAATCTAACTGTTTTTAATGTGTTCTGTTGTTTGTTTGTTTTATTTTAATATTTTTGAACTGTCGACATCATTGAAAGTGAAGGTTTGCCCTCAATGATGAATGAATGAATGTTGACAGCAGGATGATATATTTAAACCTCTTCAGCTACTGTAACCAAACATATTCCCACATTTTCATCACTTTGCACATTAAAACTGACATATTCATTTATTCCTGTTCTTACGTTTCCTCTAAACTCAGTAAACAAACAAACTTATACAAGAAAACGTTTGAACAGACTGTAAAACACGAGTGCTATCCCTTCATGCACCTACACACCAGTTATCCAACATCTGTTTATGTTCTTTACCCACAAGCAACAGGTCTGCTAGCCTAGCGTGGCTAAACATCTCTACTTCCTTTGACTCCTCCTTCACACTGAGGCAGACAGACGTGATTCTGATGAACATTAACCCTCCTGTACGTAGAAACAAAGTTTTTATTCTGCAGCTCTCTGGGGTTTTAAGTTCCTTTTTAATCGCTGTGCTAAAAAAATATGGAGGTTTCTGTTTATTAACTTAATATTTCAGCAATGAGCTGCAGCACTTTATACATATTTATGTTCTTTATACACGTTTTTAACCCTTTGAAACCAGATGAAGCGTCTGAAAACGGAAACCAGGTCGCTCGTTTACATGAAAGTGAAGAAACACAGTTCTCATCTTCTTCCCACCTCCTCCTCTTCCTCCTCTTCCTCCTCTCCTGCTCGCATGTTTCTCTCTCCTACAGCTCGGCCGCCCTGCCAGTTTGTCAGCTGCTTATATAACCGGCTTTATGTAACCGTCTATAAGATGAGCTGGTGGCCTTGTAAGAAGCAGAGGGAGGGAAGAAGAAGAAGTAGAAGAAGAAGAAGAAGAAGAAGGTTTCCTCTGCGCTGATGATCCCATCCAGCTGTCAGGAGGTTTTTATGCAAACTTCTGCAGCAGAAACGCAGCGAGAGCTTCACCTGTTTGAAGCAGAAGAGTTTCCATCTGCTGGAAGACAAACTGCTTCCTGCCTGCAAACACATCAAGAGAAGAAGTGACGTCTGAAAACACCGAAATCCACTGACTGACAGTTATATACAGTATTTACAGTGTGAGTTAAAATCAGCTCTACCGTAAAATGATGCTTATACACATCAGTGAATCAGTATTAATATAATAATAATCAGTTTTAAGCCCTTTAGATGTTTTTTCTCCATAATGCAGCAGCATCAGGAGTGATGAAGATGCATCTTCAGTCTCTGATCTGAACATCATCATCATCAGTCTGGGATCAACATGAAGAGACAGAAGCAGCAGCAGAAGAAGAAGAAGAACTGTGGAAACAAGATGGAGGAACAACTGAAACACTGAACTGCTGTTTAAAGACAAAGTTTAGATTTCTGCTGTTTATGAAACTTAACGAGGTCAGTTTACTTATTCTGCTGCACTCAGAAACGAGTTTTTCTTCTTCTCCTTCAGTCGCATGTTTGTTCTTCTTCTCTGTGCAGTTTGTTTTCATTCAGCTGCTGAAAGAGGAAAGTTTCTCTGAGCTCATTAAAAGTCTGATTTTAAGGAGCTACGAGCAGAATATCCTAAACTTTAGGAGCCAGTCATGTTCTAATGTTCAAAAGTATGATGTTAAAACTGCACAAACGCTGAGAGAACAGACTGAATATATGTTTTCATGCAGCAGATATTTAAATGTGTGTGTGTGTGTGCAGAGCGTCTTTTTAAAAAACCAACATGTTTGTTTTTCACGTGGAAACACTGACGACCGGCGTGTTTAAAGGCCTGAAGGCAGCATCACCTGATCTCCTGCTCTGACCTGATTACCGGCAGTAAATACAGTCTTTCCCGTGCATGTAAATGTTTAAAGCGGCTTGAAGAAGAAGTGCTGCAGCGGAGACGCAGCGAGCGAGCCTGCATGCGGAGAGAGCGACGGCAGAACTCCTGCTGAGAGCACAAACACAGAGCTGCAATATTAAAGAGCCGAGTGAAGCGGCAGCGACGCGTTTCTGACGGACACACGCTTGTTTCTCTCACTTAGGACATGAATGAATTCCAACCTGAGAGGAGCAATTATTCATATTCTTCACATTAACAGTGAATCAAACTCCTACTTTTGTTAAGTTTCAGCTGTTTCCTGATTAAACAAGCAGCTGAAGAGCTCAGATATTTATCTCAGGAGCTGGTGGAGACCAAAACCGGAGCTGAAAGGAGAGCGAATCTTCCTTTTTTATGCACTTTTTCAGTTTGCATATAAAAAGATGTGAGAGGAAATGTTAAAAACGTTGAAATGTTTTTGTGCTTGAGGTGGAAAAGGTGATGTATCGATAAAAGTTTTAAACATATTTAGTGATTAACCTTTGAACTCTGTAATAAAACTGTTCCATCATTGCCTACATTGGTATTTTTGCTTATTGTGACGTCATTTTTTGGAGGATCTTCAAAATCTTCATATCTATAGAATCTGTACAACCTGAGCTAAAAGGTTGTTTAAGCCATTAAACCATAATAATTGATAAAGGTGCTGATATTGTGTCATATATTTTTAAAAAATACAAAAATCTGACATTTTTTCTTCAAATTTTACTGAATAAACACACAAAACACATCTGATCCAAAACATTTCTGAGTGTAGAAACATTCCTTAACTTTCCTGAAGTTAAATTAAATATGTACATTTTTTAGTTTTAGAGTGAAAAGACGTTTAGTTTCATCTGTAATACACATATTTCCCCAGTGTCAGGCGTATTTTTGCTTATTGTGATGTCATCTACCAGAACATCTTAAAATGCTTCATATCCTTAAATGACGTCGTACAGGAAACGTGTGACTTAAACGTCCCTGAAGCTTCCTGCCGGAGGGACCAAACATGGCGGCGGACGTCTCTGGGCGGCGTTCAGTACGTGTCGGTGTAACTGACACACAGCTGATGTCTCGCTGTTTGTCCGTCAGCAGGATGTGATGTCACGTTTCCATCGTTAAGCTTCAGACTGTCACTTTGTTCATTACTTCATCTTCTGACGCTGGTCGTCCCGTTCATTTTAATGGGAGCCGGAAAAGTTGAGCCGGAGTCAACTTTTGGAAAACCGCAACCCGACGTCACGCTGCGGTGGCCAATCACGTCGGTCGACAATTAGACCAGAAGAGGAGGGTTGTTTATTTAGCATGTAGCATTTCAGCGTTCTGCTTTGGACCGAAGACAATTGATTGATTGATATTACTTTATTGGTGGAGGAGAGACTCATCAACGCTGTGAGGAATTTCACAACTTTATATGAGCGCTTCTTCTTTTTCTTCGTCTCTTTCATTGTTTGATGGCGGTTGGCAAACTGCTTTCATGCGTATTACCGCCACCTTCTGGACCGGGAGGATTAACAAGTTTACAACATGACGCTCACTGACCCGCGGCGTGAATGCAGCCTCGTTACTGTGAGTATCACCCAGCTGTGATGATGTTAACGCTGCGTAACCAAGAAACAGTTCAGTCGTATATGAAGGTAGTTTCTAGGAGACACAGAAGAAGAAGTGGAGGATCATGTTGCTCTGTGTCATAACAAAACTTAGAAAAATAACTTTCAGATACACTAATAAAGCACTCTTAAAATTTGTTTGCTGAACAGGTTCAAGTGGCTTCAAACTCCTAAATGTGCCGTAAACAGCCGGCAAATCCAGAGCTGAGTCTGTAAACTGTGATAAAACTGACAGGTTTGCCGCCTGCTGCTGAAAGAAAGCGCCGGTCCGCACAAAGGAAGAAGAAGAAGATGAGGTTTCTTTCTTGTTGTTGTTGTCTTGCTCTCGTCTTAAACACTCTGACCTTGGCGAGCGCAGGATCCCGGACACGTTCTCCGGATCAATGTGATGGCATTTCTGCCTTTATTGAGCAGTTTGGATCTGAGAGAGAAAAAGAGCGAGTGAGTTCAGCCGCATCGATCCCTGATGGATGAGGGCGAACGAGAAGATAATTGAGGTGAAGTGAGAGTGAGAGGAGGAGGGCCGAGCAGAGAGAAGCAGATTAAAGAGGAAGGAGGAAGGATTTCAATCTTTTATCAGACGACAGAACGGCAATTAATTGTAGAATATAAACGCTTCTAATGCAAGCCGATGTCACATGACGCACATGGAGCTTGTTTATTGGCTAAAAGCTGAAACATGAAGCGTCTTCTAGTGTCTGAACTGTCATAAACGTGTTTCACTAAATCAACATAGAAGAAGATATAAAATTATATTTAAAACACTGAATAAAAATATTAAACATTTAAACAATTCAAGGAAGTTGCTGCTTGATCTGCCGGAGGAAAGACGAGTGAAAGGCAGAAGAAGAAATGTTTGTGTGTGTTTGTGAGGTCGGTTGGACGTATTTATTTATTTACTGCCCGAGCAGTTTGACCAAAACTGAAACTAATCGAAGCTGAAAACTCCCAGAAATAAAGAAAACAGTTCAGCACTGAACCCTTCGCTGTGGACGGACTGTGGTCTGACAGTAGCTCCTCCCACTGCAGGAGATAATTAGAATATCAATTAACTGATAGCAGTGATTGATCTCTGATCCAACTGATAAACATTACAGGTTAACAATGGAAAACATTTCAAAGCACATTAAAAGAGTAAATGTTATCAAATATGTGTTTGATTGACGGCACCTGATTAGTCGTGTCGGTGTCTGTGTTTGATTGACAGCATGTGAGGGGGCGTGTCGGTGTCTGTGTTTGATTGACAGCATGTGAGGGGGGCGTGTCGGTGTCTGTGTTTGATTGACAGCACCTGAGGGGGCGTGTCGGTGTCTGTGTTTGATTGACGGTACCTTTGCTGTGTGGGAATAAAGACTCCAGCTCTGTCAGCAGATGATGGAACAATATTTCATTGGCTGAATGTAAAACGAAGGAGCGCCATCATGAAACCAAAACTATGTGAGCGAAATCCCCGAAAACCAAACGTTGACACTCAGCTGACGGCGCCCTCTAGCTTTAGCCGTGACATCAATCGTCCTCTGGGTTAAAGTTACTGCTTGGTTGAGCTCAAACTACCAGATGTTTCTCCAACGTCTGTGTCGTTCTACAAGAGATTCAGTTTCTGATTTAATGTGGAGGACTTGTGTGTTTCCTCCTCTGTCATATATCTTAATAGATGTGTGTGTGTTTGATCTTCAGATAATAAAACAGCAGCGATCTACAGTCTGATCACACACACACACACACACACAGTAGTTTCACTGGTGCTTGTGACTTGGGTTGATTGCATTATAATATTTAGCTCATATTTAGTAACACTTGATGTTGAGATGTAAATGAGGAGCAGGCGGTACACACAACTATAATATAACAAACGTTATGTCCATGGCGACCAGTTTAGTTGGACACACTCTCACTGCACTTCCTGTTTTGCTTTAAAATGAATTTCAGTGAGACAGAAGTGTTTAATTACTTTAACTTCTACTTCACTACATTTCAAAGGTAAATATAAGGTAACAGTTTACATTAAGTCCCACTATTTCTCATTAATAATCAGTAGTTATTAATCATTTATAACACCCTATGAGGTCATTATAAGCAGATGTAAGTGTTTATTATTGTATCCAGCTGTGGTCAGAGATGTTTCACAATAAAGGAAAAACAGCTGTAATAATGCAGAAACATTCATAAACACTTCAAAATGTCCTGAAACTGTTTGTAGTGATTATAAATGCTAAACAGGGTAACGTGTAGTAAAGTGTGACCAACATATTACTGTGAACTAACTACATCTGGCACTCCGGCACCTTGCTTGTTTATTTATGCTTATTTATTCAGGAGCCTTATTTATATCCTGCTATAACATGCTGCTGATATATTCACTCCCTGCTGCTGCCATATCTGTTTTCTCTTAATGTGCAACATCTCCTTCTTACTGCTGCTCCAGTACTTCACTACAATAACGGCTGTAAATAATGTAACATCTCTCAGGCTTCGCTTCTCTTTTTATTTATTTATTTTTATTCAATCTACATTTAATTGATTGTTTTTTGTTTAACTTGGCTGAGTGAACATTCATCTGACAGCTGCTAGTTACTTTTAAAAACCTTTAATCATCAATAAAAAGTGCTGAAACACGAAAAAGTGTTATTGACAGCTGCAGAAGATCAAACCTCAAGAAAAATCCTTCACACTGTTGATCAAAAAAGTTAAAATAAGCAGTAAACATTAAATTAAAACACCCAACAGTAGATAAAAGGGGTAGAAACAGCTCCAGCACAGCCAGCTAAACATTAAAATGCTGTTTAAATAGGCAGATTTTTGCATATTGATTAGTAACTTGTGGAGGAAGTCAGCTTCACACCTTCATGCATCTCACAGGTGCAATTTGTTTAACTCCTACAGTCAGCCTGCCTGTCAGGATGCTTTTCACAGCTGCAGATTACCTCCAGTTATCATCACAAACACCCAGCGAGCCATTCTCTCATGCATTTTACATGTGGAGAGGATTTTCAGATTAGTTCTGCATGCGCGACCTGCTACCTCCCGGCAGCGTCCGGTGGCGAGGAGCTGCAGCAGCAGCAGAGAGAGAGAGAGAGAGAGAGCCGGTTGACAGCACGATCGATGCGGTTTGATTCTGATCAGACGAACCTGCTGCTGCTCTTCAATCCCTTCATGTTCCTGTGTCATGTTCACATCTGATGTAGAGATGTTAAACAAACTCCTCGAGACGTGACGTGACCTCCTCTATTCCCATAATGTCTCGGCTCAGGTTTAATTTTTTTGTATGGAAAGGTATGAAGATCTGTGTCGAAGTGTTTCATGTGTAGATAGAGAGACTGATAGTCCTCAGCGCTGCTTTCCATCTCATCAGCATGCTGCAGGAGCCTCATTAAAACATCCTTGGACTGTGTTGTCTGTCAACAAGAAACCCACATCATGCCAGGACATACGTGTGTTTATTACAGACAGGAAACGCCAGAGCAGAGAGAGCAGAGTGATTGTCCTGATGTGAAGGTGTGTGTGTCTACAGGAAGTATCTGAAACAGGCCTCTCAAAACTACAACACTGCCTGAAACATCCTGGAAAACATGAACTAAACTCAAACTTAAATTAAACAGATTGATCCAATCACATGTAATCATCCTAAAGTTGGGCTTGTTGAGCTGCTGTGTGTCCTGCTGTCTGCTGGTCTGTTTTATTCTGTGGTCAACAGATCAATAGGCAGCAGGACACACACCAGACAGATCGTCAGAGGAGCGTGTGGAGATGTTGCAGCTGAAACATCCTCAGATATGGATGGAAAATATTGTTCTTGCAACTGCATTTATACTCTTTTTTTTTTTAACCATGTCATATGATGCTACCTCAGTGCACTTGATTACTGGGACCACTACAGTAAATTGCAGATGAACATTATAGACAGTAACACTGACTCTCCCTGTAACACACCGGCCACAGTTTTGCACACTGACCGTCGGCCATTTATAAGGTTTTGACCTAATCTTGTTTCATCCCTCCATCTGCCGAAGTCAAACCCTGCCTCGCTCCGGCTGAAGCCATTTCCTCTGTTTGTTGGCTGCATAAAAGTTTAATGTGGCGTTCGGTTATCTGTCATTGCAGGAGGGAGAAAGAGGGAGAAGACAAAGACTAAAGAATGAAAATGAAGCAGGAAAGAGATGTTTACCAGAGAGGAAAAGAAAGGGAAGGGTATGTAAAATGACATAAACACCACCCTGAAACCTCCATTTCTGTGCCCTTATTATTATTATTATTATTATTATTATAATAATCTGCAGGTTTCTTGTCGCAGTGTTTGCAGAGGAGATTTGACTCTTTCACCCTGAACTCAGACTCACAGGCGGTTGTTTGTTGCCTCGAGCAGGCAGCGCCGATGTAAACTCTTCGGGTTACAGACGGGTTAGCGCCCTGTTGTAGAGGTCGAGAGCGGCAGCTAAACGCCTACCGTCTAAAAGCTGTGAGGGTCGTGTGGAGTTACACACAGACACAACTTCAGGGTAAAAACGTCCTAAAAAGTTTAATCCAGCAGCAAAATGAGAAAGAATTAGAGTAGAACTGGTTCCCTGCTCACCAGACAGCCGGCTGCAGAGCGGGAAAATAACATTTACTGAAGTGTTTAAGTCCAGTTTGACACAATGGATAATAAAATACAACACATTGTTAAAGATGAAACCAGTGGTTTCCAACCTTTTTGTCTTTTGACGTCTTACAAAAAGCAGTGTGTAGTCGGGGTCACATTTCACATGTCTATGAGTTGTTAACAGCTCCACCAAATAGTGATTTTTCCCTCTAAACTTCTCACCCGTCATCGAAGCTCCATTTCAGAAAGTAAAATGTCAAAACCAGAGAAGGAAATTAAAATATATTTACTCAAGTACTGCAGTCCAAAACCCAAATATAGAAGACAAATGAAACCATAAAATCATCACATGAGAAGTTGGAGAAAATAAAGTTTTGATATTTTGCTTTAAACGATTATTTGATTGTTGAAATACTTGCTGATTAATTTTCGATCGATCGACTAATCAATGCAGCTCTACTGCAAAGTAACAGTCAGATAAATGCAGTATATACTATATTTAAATACAGTATCTGACCTCTGACCTCTGACCTGGTTTCTGGTTAACAATGGAGGAAGTAAAGTACATTTACTTGATCAGCTGATCATGATCATGAGATGAAGCCAGCGTTAATCTAATCAATGATCTTCACTTCTGTTCGCTGCCTCTGTACAAACAGAACGGCATGATGGGAACAGAACGGCATGATGGGAACAGAACGGCATGATGGGAACAGAGCGGCATGATGGGAACAGAACGGCATGATGGGAAAGGAAAATACCCAGAATTCTCCTCCAGCAGCTGGAGATGTTTCTGGCAGCTTCATCACACAGAACACACGTTTAATGAGTCGCCATTAACAACCTGAATACCTGCCAGTGTGTGTGTGTGTGTGTGTGTGTGTGTGTGTGTGTGTGTAGAAACAGGAAGTGGGGTTTTTACTATGAAGTGATTCATCTTCACAAACGCAGACGCTCTTCGACAAAACGCTGCTGATTCTCACATTTTTAAACAGCAAACTGACTTTCTAATGAGGCTCTCCTTTAACCCAACACACACACACACACACACACGCTGCAGTAATGAGGTGAGCAGCTTTAATAAAACTGCTCCTCGTTTGACGAAGGAGTCATTAAAATAAAAATATGACAAAGTGCAGCTTTGATCTGAGAGAAACAGGTAGAAAGAGATTATTTTTTATTTTTAAAACACCTTTATTTTGAAAAACAACAGTGTTTCCATGACGATAAATAGAACAACAACAACTTCAACACCTAAAAATAGTGTAGTAAAGCAGTTCTGGTTCTGGATTGGCTGAGACGTTCAAAGCCGTTGTAAAATATCAACACACCTGTGACGATTCCTGCAAAAAAACATCGTTTCAAAATGTCTGATTCTGTTGTTATTTGTGATTTACTGATGAAGATGATGGAGGAGGAGGAAGATGAAGAAGCTGCAAACAGAGCGGTGAAACAGACGCTGTTTCCAGAGCTGCTGTAGAAAGATCTGATTATTGATTTGAGATCAAACTGGAGCTGAAGCAGCTTCTGAGAAGGTTCCAGCAGCTGCCTGCAGGTTTAACTGGCTCATCAAAGATCCACCAATCAGCTGATCCTCGTCGGTGAAGTGAAAAAAAGAGTTTAAGCTGCGACACCTGAGGTCCATAAAGAGACGCAGGATGTCAGAGTTTGAGCTCTTCTGGATCTCCTGCAGCTTAACGGCAGCAACATGTCTCTAAAACTCTCATTAAAAACTGTTAAATCATCTCCACCTCCTCCTCCTCCTCCTCCTCCTCCTCCTCCTCCTCCTCCAGGCCCTGCAGGGCTGAGAGAAGTTCTACCATCACTGGTTCCTGCAGATCAACATGAATTCCTTCAGGGACTTTGAGCTTTACAGCAGTGAGTTTAAAACAAGACAAAGAACTGTTTCCTCCAGCAGAGCATGAAGGATCCTGCTCTTCCTCTTCCTCTTCCTCTCCACTCCAAAGAAGAACCTGGACAGTGACCAGACCTGAACCTTTGATTCCTCCTGGGATTCATCATCATCATCATTTCATCTCATCAGCTCGATGTCTTTTCTCTGCATCTCGTCTGTTGTTTATATTCAGTGTTCTGATATTAAACCGACTCATTGCAGGAGATTAAAAGCCGACATAACAACAACACGACCTGGTGTAACATCTCATCATCATCATCATCCAAACACTCTCAGCTTGTTTCATCTCTTCAGAGTCAGAAGGTTCACAGTCAGCAGCAGAGTCCTCCATCCTGGATCCAGACTCGCTTCATTACCGTCCTCCACCTCAACTTCACTTCCTCCCAACAGTTCCTTCGCTCACAGCTTCCTGTCTCTGAGGCCTCCAGAGGAGTTTAACAGTAACAGACTGTACTTCCTGTCGCAGGTCCGTCAGGGTTAATGTGTGGCGTTTATCTCCAGGAAATGATGTGTGAATAAGTGACAGATTAAAGAGAACGAGATAAAGAACGAAGACAAAGTGAATCTTTCCACAGTGTTTCTGTAAATCATCACTATCATCATCATTAATTAAAGTCTCTGCGGCGTCCTGAAGCTGCAGCTGAGCGAGAAGCCGACAGGAAGACGGAGACAACGCTGACATTTCACTGAAATGTCATTTACTCCAACAGGCTCGCCGCCTGTTGCTTCCTTTCATTCTCTGGCGCTGCAGGAGGAAAAGACGCCAACGTCTCCGTCCAGAAACAACCAGAAACAACCAGAAACATCCAGAAGCTCCATTCAACAGCATCGAACGGTTCAGACGAGTTTAAATACATCAAAACCTTCTGAAGCTTCAGAGAAGTTTCATAGAACATCAAACTGCAGGAAACAAACACAAACAATAACCTGCATGTTTATTATCTCTAGTTATTGTTTTCTGATCATCCTGAAGAATTTAAAGTAGGCTGCACTTTGTGATGTGTAGATTTTTAATATACAGCCTGGCTTGTAGACATTGTATTCATCATCATCTTCATCACCTTCAGCACCACACAGACAGCTGACGTTAAGAAGCTGTCACATGATCTTTCTCTCATGAACTTTGTCAGGAAACAAGTCCAGTCTGTGTCTGGATTTTAGAAACTTCCTTCAAACTAAACTGTGAAACTTTCTGAGAATTTCAAAGAAGAATAAAAGAGGTTGACGCATCTCAACAAACCTGAAATGACTAAACCAAAACATTCATCCACTAGTTTAACATCATCTCACTGTAAACTGTGAGATTATTATTAAACCTAAAACGCATTTATATCATTTATTTCATCTTTTTGCTCCTAAATCTGATATTTTTTTTGGTAGTTTTCTTACAGCTGGTGATGCTTCAGTCACTTCCTGTTTACACAGCTGGCTGCTTCTTATTGGACGGAGCAACAGATGTTTCCTAGCAACCATTTTACACATCACTAACTAGTCAGTAAGAAGTTCAAACACAAACTGAGTGATGGATTTACCATCGGCTGCAGACGTGTCCATGATCATCAGATGTTGATCTTGGAGACCTTCTGGGATCAGTAGAGACCAGTAGGGGCCAGTAGGGAGCAGTAGAGACCAGTAGGGACCAGTAGGGGCCAGTAGGGACCAGTAGGGACCAGTAGAGACCAGTAGGGAGCAGTAGGGGGCGGTCTTCCCTCTGGTCCTGATAAACCCGGGTGTGGTGGTGGGTCACCTCGCTGTAGGAGAGGTTGAACATTACAGTCGAGGTTCCCTGCCGTCCGACCTCTAATCATCCCTCAGAGCTGATGCGTGGCGAGCGTTCTGGTGCAAAATGGCTGCCGTGCATCACCCAGGTGGGTGTCGGAGGTTCAGGTGAGTTTCCCTCCTCAAGATAAAACATTTTATTAATGTAATAAATTATTATTATTATTTATTACGAGACATAAATGATGCGGAGAAAACCTGCGATGTTCAACCTTCAGGACGAAGAGAGAAGGTGAAGAACCAGAAGACGCTGCTTCAAAACCTGCACGAGTGATTTAATGTCCCACCAACACACACACACACACACACACACACACACACACACACACACACACACACACACACACACACACACACACACGCTCGCTGGAGTCCAGGTGTAATTATCTGCTGCCTTTCTGGCGTCTCCGAGTCGCTGCAGCTCGGTGGCTCGAATGGAAATCAGGGTTGAGAAGAAACTGAATGTTCAGCATGGACACACACACACACACACACACACACACGCTAGACATGCCGCAGTGCATTCTGGGAAGCTGTACTTTGTCCAGCTGTCAGTCAAACTCACCTCAGTGTTCGTTAATCAGTTAATTCCTTAACGAGCTGCTTCAATTAACCTCAGTCTGCTCTGGAGAGACTCTCTCTTTTCTTTCTAACGGTGTGTGTGTGTGTGTTTATGTGTGTGTGTGTTTGTGTGTGTGTGCGTGTGTGTGTGTTTGGCAAATGACATCCACCTAATTAGACCCCGCCTCCCCCCTCTAACTCTGCACCCTGGACGACCAATTAGCATGAAACTTAATTGGACAAATGAACACAGTGTTTAATTGACTAAATTAACGTTTTTCCTAATTGAATTAAATTAGCAGCTGACTCTGAAGGCTGCAGGCTGCCGATCGGCTGCGGTGACATTTCTGCCTCTGTGGACGGTTCAGGGACGAGTGTGTGTGTGTGTGTGTTCAGAGGGATGAGGGTTGTTGCTAGGCATCCAGTATCTCCCTCTCTCTCTTTAGGCTGTAATTTCATGAGCTGAGGTCTAATGGACTCTACAGGAACAAACACAGCAGCCGGCTGAAGGACAAACTGTCGCCCTGAACTGAGGACAACACACACACACACACACACACACACACACACACACAGGAGGAGGAGGCGTGTTTTTAATAACGAACGCTAATGATCTGTGGCGCTGACGATATTTGCAGGCTTACGGTCACTTGAGTCTGAGGATGAAGAATAATTAATGTTTCTTCGCCGCTCAGAGTCGGCTGTGATTTAACTTCCATCACTCGTCATTAATCTTCCTACATGTTAAACTCACAACATGTAATCCTCCTGTCCTCCTCTCCAGAACAAACGGACCCGCTGATTACAGGTAAAAACACTGAATAAAGCAGTTTCAGCTAAAAAATCAGTGTTTCTCCACCATGTTGGGCGAGCAGCGGACTTCCTGGAGGGGCTGTTAGCCGAGCTGCTGCTAACGTTTGCCCAGTTTATTTCTCTGATAACTTAAGATCCAGACGTCCGATGACTAAAATCCTTCTTGCGGCTAAAAGATCAAGTTAAAAACCAGCTAAATTTATCATGAAAATGTGGCTTCAAACTGAATAAAAGTCCATTTCTAACAGTTTGTGTGGAACAAGCACAACAAAGCCCATGTATTATCTTGTATGTGTGTAAGTTACTCTTTGCTAGACGCCATTGTAGCGGACAAACACGGCGCCGACGCATGCATCTTGTGCACTATACTCTTTGGTAGAGGAGGTATGACGCCATTGACAGGCCACCAAATGAAACGGTCCGTTACTTTGATTAAAATGACAGATTTCTCTGGGTTTGAACATTAATGTAAGAACACAACTCAACAACATATAGAACATAGGTCTAGTTGTTTTTACACATGTGGAATAATAAAATAATAGTTCAACATGTTGTGAAATCTTCTCGTTGTTCAGACTGATTCTTCACTCACAGACAGCAGTTAGCTTAGCTTAGCATAAAGACTGGAAACAGAGGGAAACAGCTAGCCTGCACTGATTAACATGTTACATCTCATTTATTTTTAAATCTGAAACAAAAAAAGCTTTCAACTGGTGAATTCTCTGAAAACTATTAATCAGATCCAGCTCTCTCAGATGGGAGGGGTTGGACTTCAGAGCTGAGGCCAGAGAAGCACAGCTGATCTCTGACAAACTCTGACTTGTTTTTACACATTTTAATGAGGAATAATTACAGATTAGATCTTTAAATCACTAAAGGACAGTTTGTAAAGTATAAACAGAAACAATGAAAATCACCCAACAGGTCGAGACTGAGACGAGTTTGAGTCTCGTACGCCGCTCTCTGCTCTGTTAGACATTTCCAGACATCTGCTGCGGTCGCCGTGTGACTCAAAGGCCACAGTGGTCATTTATTTATTTATTTATTTGTTGCTCACAAATGAGTCTGAGTGCTTCTTATTCAGCGCTCGCTTCAAACACGGATTCTTCTATTTAATTATGTGCTTTATGTGATTATACAGAGGGTGGAGGGGTCAGCGGGTTGAGTGTGGTGCCAACATTGACACAGTTAATAAAACACTCGAGTCTCTCAGGGCTCATATTTACTGTTATTTAATATTCTCCTCCGTCTGTGATCAGCTGCTGTGAGGAGGAAATGTTGACAGAGAGCTGCTGACTGCTGGGCCGACAACAACCTGACTGACAGTAAAACGGGAAGTTATAAACTTTAGACACACAAACATCTGGATGGATTCAACATCAGGTTTAAATCCTTTAAAGGTCTCAGTCAGTCACATCAAGTGGATATCTGACACATTTACAGTCATTGTGTTTCCTCAGACATTCATTAATTTAAGTCATTTGTTTTAAAGTAAATGAAGTTTTATGGTAAATATACAACAAACAGTTCTTGTTATAATGAGAAACTTTAACTCAGCACTTTTTATGTTATTACATGAAGCTTTTCTGGTTAAAACAGGACAGTTTTATGTTATAATGAGAAACTTCTCTCATTATTTCTAGAAACTAAGAAACTGAAAACATCTCATTTTATAAAAAGGATGATAAGAAACTTCCATCTGATGTTAAAACGAGACAAAGAGCCGCTCTGTTCCTGAAGAGACCATCAGTGAAAATCACTCTTTGTATGGTTTGATTAACGGACCAGCTCCCAGTGTTCCCAGTTAAACCAGCAGTCAGGTGTCCATATGTCTGAACAGGAGGAATAATTACAGCTTCACTGTTGATTTGAGCTCCTGAACGTTGGTTTAAAATAAACTTGGAAAGTTTAGAGTCGGAACTTCTGGGCAAAAAAACAGATTTTTATGTGAGTGTGTTGTGAACTTCGGAGGATCCGTCAGTGAGAACGTTTACTGAAGATCTGCTGCTGTCAGTTTCTCTGGAGCCGTGAAACTCTTCAGTCAGCATCAGACGGCTTCCAGGTTTCCAGGTTTGAAGGATTCAGATGAAATCCAGACGCACATGAAAGTAATTAACAGCTAGATTACTATCACACACACACACACACACACACGCTGACTCTCCCTCTGTGTGTGTTTAGCATACAGATTTAAATATGCAGACGGATCGTATGTCCTCATATTCACTCGTCTCTGCTGCTGTTTGTTTTCCGTGTTTTTCCTTCTGGGAGCCAATTATTCCAAACACAAACAAAATATCTGGAATACAGCGAACAGTCACATGACACCACGTCCTCCGTGTGTGTGTGTGTGTTTGAACATCAAAGTGTCTTCTTTTGATCAGTCTAAACACACACACACTCGTCCCTCCTGAACCTCCAGCATGACTCACACACTCTCATGTTGTGTGTTCGTGTACTTGTGAGGACGTCCGGCTGTTCTACATTCACATCACGTCGTTCTGTCCTCGAGCTCAAAGTCTAAATTTAACCTCGACTCTAAAATTAAACCGAGCAGAAGCAGAGAAAGGAAGCGCGGCGCCCCCTCGCTGCCAAACGCCACACTGCAGCTGCCGTCACTTATTTATTTACTGTTTACATACAGGGAGAAAATATGACCTGCATTTTCTCCATAGACTGTTTATAAATGTGGGCGTGGTTACCGTGACGTCAGCCGCTGGTTTCTGGTTTCCTTTTATGAAAACATGATGCTCATGTTGCAAATTGTATCACAATTTTTGAGAAAAACTGCTACAAGTTAGTCAGTTATCACAAAAAAAACTGGGCGGCGATCATGTTTTCAGTCTCCAGAGAGTAGTTCTGTGTAAGTCAGACGCTACTGAGCATGTGCAGTGACACGGTTCTGTTTACAGCTTCAGCTTGTTGTGCTGCAGATTAAAACCTCTGGACTTCATACTGAAGTTCTTTGAGAAATTTAAGTCATTTTATTACACAGAACTACTCTCTGGAGACTGAAAACATGACGCTGTTATTCGTCTTTGGAGCCGTTTCTAAACAAGCTAACGTGACCAAACTCTTCATGATGAAGGATCATGTGACCCAGAGCAGCGGACTGACTCACTGACATCATCTTATATTCAGGCCAGTATGGTGTCACGCATGTGTCACCTTTGGGCCTCCGTACAAACAAGGATCTATATATATTGATATACGTATATTAATATGCATTTAGAGTCATTACACACACACACAGCAGGGGGTGCAGGATGTTTTCAGGCTGTTTGAGGACAGCTCTGAGGCTCCTCCCACCGCTGTAAACGCCATAAATCTGACACAAACACACACACATATATATGGCAGAGTCTCCGCAGTAACCGTCTCCTCATGTGAACCCATCCTCTTCTGCCGCATTTCACACACACACACACACACACACACACACACACAAAGCCCCTCTCAATCGAACTCAATCTCCCGTGGCTGAGGCATTAGTCACTGTCGAGAAAACACTGTGCATGTGATCACACACACACACACACACACACACACACACACAGCAGCCAACCTTTATCAAGCTCTGCTCTATAATCTGATAATATCACTGAGTATGACAGAAGTCGAGGAAAAGAGAAAAGACTCAACAGTTAGAGGAAGAAACAGAAGAAGAAGAACAGACAGAATAAAAACGTGTTTCCATCTGAATAAAAAAACACGAGAAATAATAAAATAATAAAATGTGTTCGAGGTGGAAAATGACAGAAAATCCATAAAAGAAAATGTGAATGTTTGTTTCCATCTGTTAGCAGATAAACAGCAGGTGGTGCTGATCCTCCAGTCGCTGCCGTTAAAGCGTCGCAGAAGAAGAAACAACGAGACGACGTCATTAAAAGAGCGACAGGACGCCTCGAACCTCAAACACCAGATCAGTGACTCTTTATAGGATGAGCTTTTGATCTTTGGAGGATTTACATTTATAAAAAATTTTCTTTGAGCCGCAAATAGTGATTTAAAACTCTGTGACATCATCACGATGTAACATCTGCAGGCCGAGCGGGAACTCCTGAAACTCTACGGCTCATTCAGCCACACATCACGGACAGCAGGAACTTTTTTTGGCATCTGCAGTAGCGCCATTCCTATCGGACTGATTGGGCGCCATTTTTAGTATCCAGCTGTGGAAAACATGATGGAGATATGACGTTTCTGTTCGCCCAGGACGCCACCCTGGCTGGTGGGCGCCGCTCACCGCCAAAGGAAAAAATAAATAAATAAAAAGTCATCATTTTCTTCTGAAGTAACAAATGAACAAAGACAGAAATAAAGACGTTGCAGCCTCGTTCCTCACAGGAGGTTTGTTAGACTGCTTTGTTGAATACTCGATTCTGATTGGTCAGTTACACCATTCGGTTGCTATGGACGCAGTTCTGTTCATAGACTCAGGAGGACCACGTCCAATCACTCCATAGAGAGAAGTCCAGTAAAACTACAAACTACATTCACGACACGATGAAACGTCCAATCAGACGTCAGACTGGGCGGATGTGACGGTTACTGGTCTCCACCCATCGTCCGACTGTAAAATCCAACAGAGAAGAAGCAATGAAATCATTTCTAAATCAGTATTTTGTGTCATAAACTTCAAATTCAAACCAAATCTATTCTCATCTAGAGAGACGCTGTTAAAGTCACATGATTCATGACGTCATCATTTATTCACTCCGTCTGCTCACAGAGATGCTGTTATTCATCAGACAAGTGCAGAAATATAATATAATATAATATAATATAATATAATATAATATAATGTAATATAAGTTTCTACCAAATAAAAACATGTGGATGGAAACAATGAGATCAGAACATGACGTCATCAACTCTGACATAAATTCTACTTCTATGAAGCTTCTTGTTATTGATGATTCTGCTTCTGAGCTCAGTTTGTGCTGCTGGTGTATTTATTTATATTTATATTTATATTGATAATATCCAAACATGTTCCTGTGACATTAAGGTGAAGCGTTAACGGACTTCCTGTGTGAAGATTGATTGACAGCTGCTCGTTCAGAGACGACGGTACGACTTTAAACTAACGTCTCACCTGGCCTTCAATATTTAATAAATATTAAATGATGGATTACAGGGAAGGATTTTTCATCCCTGATGAGCCACATTATTCAAATTAATTCTCCAAATGACAACTTTTCCTTTTTTTTTTGCAGTTGTGCCTCATTAATTAGAGGAATTAGCCTCGAGGCTGCAGCTTCTTCTCATTTCTAACAGTGTTTATCATGAAGAAAACTAATAAAAGAACAATTAAAACATTTCCTCTGGTTGTTCTTCTTCTGTTCTCTGAGAGTGTGAACACCTGTTAGACCACATGAGTCCGTTAAATCTTTAATCTGTGACGTTTTTGTGATGATTGTTGGTGCGGTCGTGTGATATCGGTGACGTAAACATGAGGCTCTTCATCTCCGTCATGAGCAGGACTGAAGAAAATCGCTTCATTACGACGTGAAGGTTCAAACTAAAAGCTGACGGGACACACAGACAAACAGAGACTGAACTAACGAGGGGATGAGCTGCAGGTGAGAGCAGACAGCGAGCTGATTGGCTGATTGAGCAGGTGTTGAGGAGGACATGAACAACAGAACAAACTCTAAATACGACTCACAGAAACCCGTCTGAGAACCAGCAGGAACCTGAACCCAAGAACAAGACATCCAAACACAAATATAACAGGAAATAAAACCATAAAAACAGAAATCAAAGCAGGAAACAGTGTAACACCAGACAGGAAGTGACACATCTGAATAAACTCTTACAGGAAGGTAAAAAACACTAATGATGATTTAACAAGGTGTTTGAAGGCAGCTGAATAGTTCATCATCATCATCTCTCCTGCTGCCTCCTGTTTGTCTCTTCACAGTCTGCTGTCCAATAAAAGCAAAAATAAAACTAAATAATAAATAAATAAGATGTTTGTGGAGCTTAACGAGGTGAAAAAGTCATTTCTCACCGCATTCGACGTCCTGCGGCGTTAAATTTAACCTGAAAACCTTCCAGCTGTTGTTGCTACGGAGCGTCTTCAGCACCAGCAGCAGCAGGAAGAAACAACCAGTAACACCAATAAACAGAAAACCAATCAGCTGCTGCTTATCTGCTCGCCGACGCCTGGAAAATAAAATTACAGCGGCGGCGTCGACTCGTCGTTACGCCGACGACACTGTAATGAGTTTGAGATGTTATCAGACTGGCAGGTAAGTAGATTCTCCGTCTGTTGGGGAGCAGCTGCTGTTTACACACCAACAACAGCACAGCTCATCACATTCAGCCGGCCGGAAAAGCTGCAGATCAACAGTCTGAGCAACAAGAAGACGAACAGGAAGCCACGATCATGATGACGTTCAGTTTATTGGAACATGAAGAAAAAATATCATTCAGATGCATCGTTTATTGATTTATGTAACAAACAGAAACACAGTGATTCTCAGGTTGTTTCTCTGGTTTCTAAACGGATTCATGGAGGTTTACTGGTGGTGGATGAATGGGACTGGATACCAGCACCAGCACCAGTACCAGTACCAGTACCAGTACCAGAACCAGCACCCTTACAGTGACACCAGTAGAAAACTTCATTTGATGTTATTAGAAGCTTAAATGTCGTCACGTCTCCCGTCATGATGATTTTTATATTAATACTTATTAAAAGTGTTCAAATTATTGACATATTTATTTATTAATGAATTAACTGTACAATGAAGTCTAATCACAGACTGTTTGGGTTGTAGCTGCTGCTGAAGTCGGCCAATCACACGCTGCGTTAAGTCAAAGAACGTTTGCTGTGATTGGCTGCGAGCAAAAGAAGACAAATAGTCGTTTTTTTTTCTAGATCTGAGTATAAAAATGATTGAAAGCAGGAGAAGTTATCATATTACTTGGTTCTGGGATGTTTAAGTCAAAACCCTTTAAAGGTATTGAGTACTGATCAGCCTCATTGATGACTCGCTGTTGATCCCACAGACATTAAAACAGTTCAAAAGCAACTCTGAGTGATGCAACTTTAAGAATTTGTTGTAAAAACTGACTGAACTCATCTTGAACCTTCAGTCTAATTAACAAAAACTAGAGATGTGCTGTGAGCCAATCAGCAAACTGACACAAGAAGAAGATGTTAAACTTAAACTTTCTAGAACTGAGCAGCATCTTTTAACCTCTTTATCTTAAAGGACTCATTTTCTTCACATCTCCACCCTCTATATTTATATTCTGGTTCTCTACTGGAATAAAAACTCCTTATTGATCTTCTACTGGTCCTTTATGCAGCCCCTCAGTTCAGCCTCTGTCTGAAACAGGAAGTTTTAGCTCCTGTCTCTTTAAGGCCCCGCCTCCTGATGAGCCCGCTCTGTTCTGATTGGTCAGCTTTCAGGAGACGACGTCAGCGAGGTAGAAGAAATCAGAGCAGGTTGAAACATTTCTAAATGTATTTTGTGTCAGTTTCTGTCCAAATTTTGTCTGCTGACAATTTAAATACAATTAATGAAACTAATCAATATTTATTTATAACTTTGTGTTATTTCACGTTAATCTGGTGGCTGAATCACTAATTAATCAATAATCACAATCAGGAATATGTTTCTTATTTCTTTGGTTTAGGAGGAAAAACTCAATTTCATCCAAAATCATATGAATGTGTGTTGCGTGAAGCCGTCCAATCAGAGGAGGGCACACGCTTCTTCGACAGAGCTGATTGGAGGAGGCGGCTCAGGGGCGGGTCTCTTGCAGGACTCTCTCCTCCAATCGAGCGAAGCGCTGCAGCATCTTGTCGTAAACCTGGAACACAAAGCAAAATAAAACATGTTTTATAATCTTTATTCTTTGTGATTTAAACTGAAACTTTAAAAGAGCAGCAGCCAATCAGCTGCTGAGAAAATAAAAATATACTACAGCTGTTTTATCAGAACAAAAATGTTTTTAACATTTAAACTGTGTTTGATTTAGTTTGGACATTTTATATGGAATTAAAGAGCCGATAAAGTTATTTGATTATTAATTAATTTAATTAATAAAATTTAAAAAATACTTAAAAACATTTTTTTTTTAAAAACTCAATCTTGATAAATTTTAATTCTTTTCTATATGGAAGCCGATAATATTATTAATTTCTCAAACTACTTTTTAAAATTATTTTTAAAAACTTTTAATAAATAAAAATATATTTACTGAAAATATTCAACTTTTTTTTTTTTTACATTCATTTTGTGGCTGATTTGATTTACAGATTTTATATGGAGTCACACAGGAGTCTATAGGAGGTCTGTACGGAGGCCCAGTCACGTCAAGAAAATTAAAAAAATTCATCAAAAGTCAAAATTTTAAAACACTGAAAAACAAAAATATTCTGAATGTTTCTGTGAAGAAAAACAACATCAACATTCATCTGGATTTATTTAGTGTCGCAGTTTCTGTCGTTTGCAATAATTTAATCATTTATTCTGAAATATTGATGTTCTAATATGTTTCTGGATGAGACACTTCCTGCCGCGTTCTGCTCCACATTTAACCTGCTGCTCAGTAAACAGAGAGAAATATTCATTCGCCAACGACTAATCAGCGCTGTGTGTGTGTGTGTGTGTGTGTCTGTGTGTGTGTGTGTGTGTGTGTTTTCATGGACTAGGTGTTTCAGTCTATTATTTATTTATCAGCTGTGCTGTTTAATTATGGAGGACGAACATGAGAGAACATCACTTCAGTAAACATACAAGGACATTAGAACAACATGGAACCCTGCAGAGCGTGTGTGTGTGTGTGTGTGTGTGTGTGTGTGTGTGTGTGTGTGGCTTCTTTTATAACCGTTGATGCTTGTTTGGCGTCTGTTGGATCCATATATAGAAGTTGTATCTCTATTAATAATCTGTGTGTTTGGTAGTAAAACTAGTTTCCTGCTGTTTTCACAGAGACGACAGACGTTTAATTTATTTAATTTATGTCTGAATAATGTTTGACAGTCAGATCAGAAACATTTTTATAGACTCAGTGACTTCCAGTCGGTCACTAATAAACCTCCGTACATCCACCAGAAACAGAAACAAGAAGCTGCAGTTTCCTTCAGAGTCACAGCGATTAAAACTTAAACTAAAACACTGTTACTGAGCTCATAGATCACAGAGAACGTCTGTCTGATCTCTTTGTGTTCATGTGACGGACGGAAACAGCAGGCGAGCGTCCAACTGTTAAATCTGTTACGTCATAAACAAACCACGTAACATCTCCACTAAAAGATCAGTGATCTTCCTGCGTTTGTACTTTTTTAAACAGGAAACATGTTTTATACTGGAAGGATGTTACTGTTACCTTAATAAAGATACAGCAGCTTTTATTTTGAAAGGTTTTTGTAGTGCAATGAGATAACTCCTCATTTCAGCTGAATCAATCAGTCGTTCCTCGACAGGAAGTAAATAAAAACGAGGCGTCTGCCAAAAGTTCAACCTGTTTATGAAGCGAAACGACGACAGAAAACAAACTGAAGCATCAGGAGAGTAAAAGCCAATCAAATCATTTCTTTACATTTATGCTGCGTCACAAATCTCAGACTTCTGTACTCACACTGAACATTTTGAGAACATCAGTGCATTCACAGTAAGAAGTTTGGAAAAATGCACTCATGCACAACGGCCGCCATCTTGGCTACGTAGCGTCCTGCTTCTTTTCTTTCCAACCATTGTTCATTTTTTGTTCATTAATTATTATTATTTTTATTATTTGGACGTGTTTGGAACGACAAATACATGTGAAACTTGAAACTTAAGATTATTTTAATACTGAAGAAATCTTAAAAACACGAAGATTCGCAGGTTCTTCTTCTTCTGTGGTGGACTGACGGCGTTTTAGAGACATTAATGGAACCGTGTTGTGGAGGTTTGAGGAATTTTGTGTCCTGCTGAGCGTTTGTGATGTTCATGGCGTCTCAAAGCGTCTCGGCGTGTTTTTATTTGTTTCCTGTATCCCTGCGTCTCCCGTCGAGGCGTTTTATCGGCGGCGAACCGCTGACGGCGTCGAGTTCAGGAGGTGACGAGCAGCAGACGGTGCCGAGCTGTCAGACGTTTTAAAGTAATTAAACTGAACGCTCCCTCCCTCCTCTTCCTCCCCTCTTCCTCCCCTCCTCCTCTCCTCTCCTGGGAGGCTGAGGAGTGATTGACAGGACCGGAATATAAAAGACGCCGTCACCTCGCGACCCTCGCCGCCTTCATCATCCCTTCATCTCTCCTCTCCTCGTCTTCGTCACCTCGCCGCTCTCGTCAGGTTTGTGGAGGGAAACTTTGTTCCCGCCTGTCACAGGAAGTCGTTCCCCTCCTTCAGTGTTATTTTAAATCAGAGCAGAACGTGTTGAAGTCCAAACGAGGCGCCGCTGACTCAGTGAGGAGACTAAATTAGACTCTTTATTTGAAGTAAAGAAGAAGAAACAAACATGACCTGGATTTAAAGAACATCAGCTGGTTGGAGGAAGACGAAGCAGCTTTTAAATATTGAAGAAGTCGTCCTTTAATTAACTGTTTAACATCGTTTGATGCTTCGCTGATTAACTCATGAATAAGAAACAAGGAGAAAAAAATAGATTTAACAATTAATGGAAACGCTTCGATATTCGCTGTGATGGAGACGCGTATCGATGTTTATATTCAGTGTATTGATCAGTAAACGGGAACATTAACTATCAGTCTGTACAGGAAACCAACCAGCAGCTTCACGTCTTCAGTCTGAAGCTCAGATCTGCTGATAAACGTCTGTTAATAAGATCTGAAAACATTTTGCTTCAAAACAAAGATTATTATACAGAAACGTTTATAAAGTTAAGACAAAGGTTCTGGTTCTTTAAAAGTCCCTGAAGAGGAACGTTTGTGTTTCCTGTGATGAATTTCATTTTATATTTCATTGTTTTTGTGTCATGACTTTGAGATCCTGGTGAAAAACGTCCTTCAGTTACAGAAAAACCTGAACGACGAGACGAGACGAAACAAACCAACACAGACAGAACTGAGGAGGGAACGGAGAACAGCTGGAAACACTTCAGGGTAATCAGACACATGAGGAAGGGAGAGTGACCTGAAACAAGGGGAATAACTTCAAAATAAAACAGGAAATGACGAGACAAAAACCCAACTGAACCTAACCACTTTGTGACGGACTTATTGTTTGTTTGAGAGGAGTTTTGGTTATGAGATGCTGAAGTGTTCTAGCTTTTTAATATGGAAGTTTTTATTTGTTATTTCTGAGTTAGTGGAAGTTTACATGATGATTTGTGTCATGTGACCATCTGGCAGCTGTGATTGACAGGTCAGATTATTGTCACATGTGTAAGGTATGGATGTGAACTCTGATCACATGATCAATACTAATAAAGGCAAAGTTTGTTTTTTCAGCAAAGTAGAAGGAAACAGTTTTAGTGGAACATTAACTGACTGCATGTGTTCATGGTTTATCTGTTAGTGTTTAATCTTTCATAAAAGCTGTATAACTATGTGTGTCTACTGTACGGATCAATAGTTCTGATCATGTTTCTGACGTCAGCCTTTGTTTGGACGACACTGTGAAGGTCTCTGATTCTTCTTCTTCTTCACTTCCTGTCGTCTCTGCGGTTCATAAAGGAACCAGCAGTTTAATGAAGGAGGCAGCGAGTCATGAAAGTAGGACAGCGTGTGTGTGTGTGTGTGTGTGTGTGTGTGTGTGTGTGTGTTCTATCTTATGAAACCTTCGTGTCTTCTCCTTATTGATCTGCATCAGTCTGACCTGTTTTCTTCTCGTCTTTAGAAGATACGTTTCTTTTATTTCATGAATGTTTCACACTGACTTTTCTTCTTCTTCTGTCTCGTTTAGTGAAACTCAATCAGCTGTTTTAAATCACACAAATCAAACTGATTAACCTCCCAGTCTGCCTGTGAGCTGCAGGTTGGCTACGGTGGGCGGGAAATAAAATCAATCAATCAATAAATACAAACAACTGTCTAACTTAGCGACTAGCTGCTAATCCTCCAGCTGCTACCGTCAGGTTTATAGTGTGAATGTTTAACCAGATGCAGACTTTTAATCTGAAATCATTCAACAGAAACAAACATTTATAAAGATACTTCCTGTTTCCTGTCTCATGAACCTTTGTTGCCCTTGATTCTTACACGTTTTATTTGAAAGCATCTTAAGTTGTTTTAATGTCGAAAAGCAGCAGGTTTAACCCACAAGACTCATTAACAGGTTTTATTGAGGCTAAAAGACCTGAAGATCATCTCCACCCACACACACACACACACACACACACACACACACACACAACCTCACCAGTGATGAGACCAGCGAAACGTGTGTGTGTGTGTGTGTGGAGACGACACCGGGGGGAAATATGAGGCTCCATAAACCAGTAAAAAAACACACAGTGACTAATTTAATAAATGCTAATTACACTGCTGGGTAATAACAGTGTGTGTGTGTGTGTGTGTGTGTGTGTGTGTGTGTGTACCTCCTGTGCGGTAGGATGCGGGGTGGCGGCTAGTTGTGGTTCGGGTGCTTTCTTCACCACGTCAGAGAAGGAAACTCCAGATTCTGCAACAAGACCTGAAAACACACGTCCACCAATCAGAGAGCAGATCTCAAGTCGTTAACCAATCAGCACACATCCTGGCTGATCAATAAGGTTAGTTACAGTGTCAATCATCCACCAATCAGATGTTTAGGTTTAGTCGTTCCATCGTTACTTAAAGGGTCGTTAACCAATCAGAAGATCAGTTCTCAGTTTATAAACCAATCAGACTGTTAGAGAGTCGTTAACCAATCAGAGGCTTAGTTTCTACATAATTAACCAATCAGCAGGTTAGTTCAGAGGATCAGTCCATCAGTTCCTCCGCTGTCAGCTAATCATTGATTTTTCGTCATTAACCAATCACAGATTTAAGTTGAGTTGTTTCCTCGTCAACCAATCAGCAGGTCAGGTCATTCGATAAACAATGATCCTCATTTATAAACCAATCAGCACATTAGATGGAGTAAGTTACTGTATCATTATGCAATACTCAGGTTCCTGACTCGTTAACCAATCAGAGGGTAGTTCACAACTCATCAACCAATCAACTGTTAGTTGGAGGGTCATTAACCAATCAACTTTTAGTTGGAGGGTCATTAACCAATCAGATAGTTACGGTTAGTTATTTCCTCATTAACCAAACAGTTGTTTAATTACTGAGTCAATAAGAAAATCAATCAGCTGGTTAGTTTCACCGCCAATAACAAAGAATATGATTAGTTCCTCATTAACCAATCAGAGCGTAGGTGAAGCTTTGTTAACCAATCAGAGGCTTCATATAGTAAATGGTAAATAAACCACTCAAAGTGTTTTTTACACTACAGGTCACATTCAGACGCTGAAGGAACCATGTGACCATGTGACCAACCCGCCGTCAGAGGAAACGAACCTCTCACACACAATTACAGCGATTGTTTTCACAACGGAGCCGAAAATCAATTATTAACATTACGCTGTGCGTCAGTCTCTCAGCTCCACCGCCGCTAATTAGTCTCAAAGCTCGTTAGTGGATCCAAAGGGTCGTTAACCAATCACAAATGAGCAGGAGACACACACACACACACAGGTCAGAGGTATTTCTGTCTCTGAGGACTTTATGTCACGACCTTGTTCATGCAAAGGATCATGGGAGTTGACATTAAGTGATTTTTTTTCCTGTGATGCCCAGAATGTAAAACGACCTGCAGAGTTAAACTGTTGTTACTGTTGTAGCTGCTGGAGGTGGAGCTAGTTTACACTACTTTATATACAGTTAGCTAGTTTAGTCCACTGGTTCCCAACCTAGGGGTCGGGGCCCTCCAAAGGGTCAGCAGATAAATCTGAGGGGTCGTGAGATGATTAATGGGAGAGGAAAGAAGAAAAAACAAAGTTCTGATATAAAGTTCTAGTCCCAGATGTCTGATTTCACTTTGATCCTCCAATTACAGGTTTGACAGTAGAAGGCTGACATTATGATGATCCACAATAACACAATGACAAAGTCACTCTGCTCATTTTAGGGAAAAGCTCATTGATGAGGACATAGTTGGACTATAAATCACATTTTATCTGCATAATTTATTCTTTATTAACATTTGGTGACTGCAGTTTGTCAGAGATCAGCTGTGCTTCTCTGGCCTCAGCTCTGAAGTCCAACCCCTCCCATCTGAGAGAGCTGGATCTGAGTGGAAACAAGCTGCAGGATTCAGGAGTGAAGCTGCTGTGTGCATGTTACTGTTGTAGCCGCTGGAGGTGGAGCTAGTTTACACTACTTTATATACAGTTAGCTAGTTTAGTCCACTGGTTCCCAACCTAGGGGTCGGGGCCCCTCCAAGGTTCAGCAGATAAATCTGAGGGGTCGTGAGATGATTAATGGGAGAGGAAAGAAGAAAAAACAAAGTTCTGATACACAAATCTGTTTTCAGTTTCTGGACTTTTTCTCTAATCTTTGATTTTTGCTGAAATATTGGATCATTTGAACATTTATTGAAATGAAAGCATGTGAGAAGTTTAGAGGGAAAAATCACTATTTGGTGGAGCTGTTAACAACTCATAGACATGTGAAATGTGACCCCGACTACACACTGCTTTTTGTAAGACGTGTTTAGACGTTTAATTGATCACTGGACTGAGTTTTCAGCTGAATGCTAACGCTACACATTCACTTCCAGTCTGCATCCTGAACACACAATATATACTTCTCCTAGAAATTCAGAAGGATGATGTGTCCTCTGCAGTCTCGCCATCCTCCTCCTCCTCCTCCTCCTCATCTTCCTCTCTGCAGCCTCCTGCTGTGACTCTTTGAACTCCTCCAGTATCAAAGGACGGGAGATTTTCAGGCCTGATTCATGTAACATTTATTCCATCATGTGTTTATCAAAGGGAGGAAATTAAGTGTCCACGCAGGAACAAGCATCAGATCTTTGCTGCTTTAAAGGGTCAAACCTCGTGTTTCACTTTGAATGTCTGACTCTTCGGCTTAATGTGGCGGTCTGTATCACACAGTCCGGTTTAACAGGACTCTGGTTAATCAATAATCTGGCTCTCGGTCGATCGGTTGGGTTTCTGGCAGGTTCAACAGTTCCAGCATCTCAATACACACCCAGCATGTCTCCATCCATCCCCTCCATCTAACTAGAGTCAAACCACGTCAGTAAAACCAGCTCAATATATTCTGGTAGTCATGTGACCCACAGAGCCGGCACTGATAGGTTCCTGTATGTCTACTGCTGACCAGGAACCACAGCGTCAAACTGAGATGGTAAACATTCAACCTGCTAAACATGTTAGCATTGTTTGTTAGCATTTAGCTGAAAACGCTCACAGAGCCGCTGGCTGTACGCTCGTTATTTATCTGTCTTTAGCGACAGGAAGCAGCTTTACTAGCTAGTTTATTCATCATGAGACAAAAGAACATGTTGAAACTGCCTCTGATGTCACAACCTTATTTAGGATTTACTCCTAAAACAAGCAGGAAAATGAACAGAATGAGTTTTATGTCACATTTTAAAGCAAAAACCTTCAAACACCTTAAACTAAACCTGAAATAAGAGGATATTATTCCTTAAAACACTCATGTTCTTCACATTTCAGCCTCTATATTTATATTCTGGTTCTCTACTGGAATAAAAACTCCTTATTTATCTTCTACTGGTCCTTTATGCAGCCCCTCAGTTCAGCCTCTGTCTGAAACGGGAAGTTTTAGCTCCTGTCTCTTTAAGGCCCCGCCTCCTGATGAGCCCGCTCTGCTCTGATTGGTCAGCTTTCAGGAAGCTTCCTCCGGCTCCGGAGGCTACGTAAACAAACTATAGTAGCAGGATTTCACTTCTTTTTCTCCTTCTTTACTCCAAATGTTCAACTTCAACAACAACACATGGAAACACCTTAGCAACCTCCTTAGCAACCAACGCTACAGAACAGATGACCATTTATGGGCGTGTGAGACGGACGAGCCGACGTATTACTAGAAAAAAAGTAATAATACGAGAACAAAAAGTTGAAACATTATGAGAAAAGGTTGCTTATTACAAATATGAACATCTGAAATATAAGAGTGGACAACACCTTAGCAACCGCCTTAGCAACCACAGTAGGCCTTCAGCAGGTTGAAACCCTGAGTTTTGACTCGCAGGCAGCTTTTCTACAAACGTTGACCTCAAGTTTCTGAACTTTGACCTCCATTTAACATCAGAACAGGAAACAAAAAAAAGCAGAAAACGTCTCCTTTAATGTTTGATATTTTATCTCTGCTGTTCTTGAGATTCTTCTTGAAACGAGGACCTGCAGCGGTTCGATCTGAGCGCGCTCAGAGGCGGATCAGCGGCGTGAAATGAACCCGTTTTGTTACCTTAAAGGGAGCCGAATGTGTTCCTGTAACACTGAGGAGACGATTGCAGCACCGATGCTGATGAAGGCATCCGGCTCTGTTGCAGAGTAATTGCATGAAGCCTCCTCCCCCCTCCCTCCCACCTCCCTCCCCCCTCGTCTCCCCCCTGCAGCCGGCGAGTGCGTGAGCGCTGCTTCTAACCATCAGGAGGATTGCATTATGTCTTTTCTGAGCCCACGCAATTGACTTTAGATGTTGAGACACGGCTCACGTTAAAGACTTGTCTCTGCATACATATTTGATGGCTGTCTCACCGCCGCCGCCGCTGCTGCCGTCCACACACGTGTGAAGCCGGAGGAGAGGGTGTTCACGCTCTCGCCACTCGCCCAGTCTCTTTCATGTGGAGAGTCCTTTTCATCTGCGTTTATGAAGACGAGCTCAGACAGGAAGCAGAGCGGCGGCGGTGAATAAATTCCCACAGAGAGAGAAGAAGAAGAAGAAGACGGCCGGCCTGGACGGACGGCGAGGAGGAGATAAGAGCGACGGCGTCCGCCCGCTCAAACACTTTATTAATGTGACGGATCAATAATCAGCTTCATCTCCGTCATGACGAGTTTATTTCAACAGCAGACGAGTCAGAGAACGGACAGGAAGTCAAAGAACGGACAGATTCAATATTTAACCACCGAAAAACGACTCAGAACTCCTCAGTGTCCTTCATCCTCCTTCTTTCCTCCTTTTCTTTGGTTTCTTTCTTTACCGCCTTAATTCTTTACTTCCTGTTTTCCTTCTATAGTTCTTTCTTTCTTTCTCTCCCTCCATAATTTCTAATTTCCTTTCTTTCCATCATTGTTCATTTTTCCACCTGCTTTCCTTCCTTTATTCTCTTGCTTCCTTTATTTCTTTCATTCTTTTCTTACTTTTCTTCCTTAATTGTTTCCTTATCTTTTCTTTCTCTCCTTCCATAATTCTTCTTTCTCTTCTTCCTTTCTTATTTTTGTTTTCTTTCCTTCCATAATTAATTGTTACTTCCTGTTTTCCTTCCTTTTCTTCTTCTCTTTTGTTTCATCCTTCCTTCTCGTTATTCTCTCCCTCCATAATTATTTCTGTCCTTCTTCACAGTATGTTTGAAATCACGGAAATCACCAGAACTGCAGATACGACGAGTGTGTGTGTTTAAGTGTGTGTGTTTAAGTGTGTGTGTGTGTGTGTGTGTGTGTGTGTGTGTGTGTGTGTTTTAGTGTGTGTGTTTAAGTGTGTGTGTGTGTGTGTGTGTGTGTGTGTGTGTGTGTGTGTGTTTTAGTGTGTGTGTGTTACCGTGCAGAGCTTGGTACGCTGATCCCAGACAGGCGGAGTTCGACAGGTCGATGGTGTAAACCGGAGCGTTAAACACGTCAGACAGAACCTGAAGAAAGAGACTGAAGTTACAAACAACAACAACAAACAGTAAACAAACAGTAAACAAACAGTAAACAAACAGTAAACAAACAGTAAACAAACTGACCTGCAGAATCTCTTTA
>CM055859.1:25637731-25640231 GCA_029490765.1 Euthynnus affinis
AGGACAGATGGAGGGATGATGGAGGGCAGATGGAGGGATGATGGAGGGATGATGGAGGGCAGATGGAGGGATGATGGAGGACAGATGGAGGGATGATGGAGGGCAGATGGAGGGATGATGGAGGGATGATGGAGGGATGATGGAGGACAGATGGAGGGCAGATGGAGGGATGATGGAGGACAGATGGAGGAATGATGGAGGGATGATGGAGGGATGATGGAGGACAGATGGAGGGATGATGGAGGGATGATGGAGGGCAGATGGAGGACAGATGGAGGGATGATGGAGGGATGATGGAGGGCAGATGGAGGGATGATGGAGGACAGATGGAGGATGATGGAGGGCAGATGGAGGGATGATGGAGGGATGATGGAGGACAGATGGAGGGCAGATGGAGGAATGATGGAGGGATGATGGAGGGATGATGGAGGACAGATGGAGGGATGATGGAGGGATGATGGAGGGCAGATGGAGGACAGATGGAGGACAGATGGAGGGATGATGGAGGGCAGATGGAAGGATGATGGAGGACAGATGGAGGGATGATGGAGGACAGATGGAGGGATGATGGAGGGATGATGGAGGGATGATGGAGGACAGATGGAGGGATGATGGAGGGATGATGGAGGGATGATGGAGGACAGATGGAGGGCAGATGGAGGGATGATGGAGGACAGATGGAGGGATGATGGAGGACAGATGGAGGGATGATGGAGGGCAGATGGAGGGATGATGGAGGACAGATGGAGGGATGATGGAGGGATGATGGAGGGCAGATGGAGGACAGATGGAGGGATGATGGAGGACAGATGGAGGGATGATGGAGGGCAGATGGAGGGATGATGGAGGACAGATGGAGGGATGATGGAGGGATGATGGAGGACAGATGGAGGGATGATGGAAGGATGATGGAGGGATGATGGAGGGCAGATGGAGGGATGATGGAGGGCAGATGGAGGGATGATGGAGGGATGATGGAGGGATGATGGAGGCAGCGGCATGGAGGCGGCGATGTGCAGCGCTGTGATGTGGACCGTTTGACACGTGAGTTTGAGAATAAAAGGAAGTGAAGTGCGACTGCAGACGGAGGACAAGATGGTCGACCACAGGTAGACTGTAATTGGAGTCATGTTGCTAGGCAACCTCCCAAATCTCCCAAAAACACAAATTCTCTGGTAGAAAAACACAAAGAGACGTCCTGAATGAACACACACACACACACACTCACACACACACACACACTCACACACACACACTCACACACACACACACACACACACACACACACACACACACACACACACACACACACACACACACACACACACACTCAGATATAAATACAGACAGAAGTAAAAAGTAAAAAGCTGCTGAAGACGAGCAGAGCAGAAAATCTGAGGTGAAAAGAGACGCAGAGAGAAAAAGAAGTGAAATATTCATCTGTTTTCTAAAAGCCTCGACAAACATCACACACACTTTAATGGATGTTAACACACACACACACTCACACTCACACACACACACACACACTCACACACACACTCACACACACACACACAGAAAAATGATTTTATTTCATGACCAATGCTCTGAGTGACTGTGTGTGTGTGTGTGTGTGTGTGTGAGTGTGTGTGTGAGTGTGTGTGTGTGTGTGTGTGTGAGTGTGTGTGTGTGTGTGTGTGAGTGTGTGTGTGTGTGTGTGTCATTTATATAAAATCAGTGTATAAATATATAAACATGATCAGAGCTGCAACATTTATCTGATGAATCATTTAAAGAAAAATATATTTAAATATATATTATTATTATTAAAATATAAATCATTTTTCTTTCTTCTTGAACGTCTTTGTGGACGTTTTAAAGACAAAACTAATGAAAATAATAATAAACAATACAAACTTATTTAATCTTTAAATATCAATAAACTCTTTAAAAACTAAACTTTTCATTTTTAATTGAAATGAATTGATTTGTTTGTTGTTTGTTTGTTTGTTTTCATGTTTATAATAAATCATTACGATCTTTCGCTGTGATGATCTAAATTCATCTTTATAAAAGTTTCTGAGACTAAAACGTGAATCGTGACGTTTGAACATTAAAACTTATTAAACAGCAGAAACATCTTCATGCAGATAAACATGACCAGCACTCAGCCAATCACACGACAGCTGCTTTCTGCCTTCATCAGGATCAATAATCGACCCTCAGACGACCTTAACGGGGATCAATTATGACTGTCAGTTAATTAATAATATTTATAAAGTGTCGTCATTTATCAATAACATTCCTTCCAGTTTAAAACCTCTGCGGCTTTGGGTTTAAGGACTTGTTGCTATGACGACAGCCGTGTGTTTGGTCACCGTGACATCACGTATGAAGAGTCATTAATGATGAAGCAGCTCACTGTGACTTCCTGTTTATCTGCCGCCACGCTGCGGCGCCGCGCTGAGCTCTAAGTCCTGAAGCTTGTATGATGGACACACCGATGCATTATTAAACA
>CM055859.1:25645231-25647731 GCA_029490765.1 Euthynnus affinis
TCACACTGCAGTAATGAGGTGAGCAGCTTTAATAAAACTGCTCCTCGTTTGACGAAGGAGTCATTAAAATAAAAATATGACAAAGTGCAGCTTTGATCTGAGAGAGAGAGAGACAGGTAGAGAGAGAGAGAGACAGGTGGAGAGAGAGAGACAGGTGGAGAGAGAGCGAGAGGTAGAGAGAGAGACAGGTAGAGAGAGAGAGACAGGTGGAGAGAGAGAGAGAGACAGGTAGAGAGAGAGACAGGTAGAGAGAGAGACAGGTAGAGAGAGAGAGAGAGAGAGATAGGTAGAGAGACAGGTAGAGAGAGACAGGTAGAGAGAGAGAGGTAGAGAGAGAGAGACAGGTAGAGAGAGAGAGAGAGACAGGTAGAGAGAGACAGGTGGAGAGAGAGAGACAGGTGGAGAGAGAGAGAGACAGGTAGAGAGAGAGAGAGAGAGAGAGAGACAGGTAGAGAGAGAGACAGGTGGAGAGAGAGACAGGTAGAGAGAGAGAGACAGGTGGAGAGAGAGAGACAGGTAGAGAGAGAGACAGGTAGAGAGAGAGAGAGACAGGTAGAGTGAGAGAGAGACAGGTAGAGAGAGAGAGAGAGAGGTAGAGAGAGAGACAGGTAGAGAGAGAGAGAGAGAAATAAAACACACAGTTGTTAGATCAACTTATTTTGGTTATGTACAAATAATGTAAGTTAAACACACAGTTGTTAGTTGACAGAGAGAGAGAGACAGAGAGAGAGAGAGAGACAGAGAGAGAGAGAGAGACAGAGAGAGAGAGAGAGAGACAGGTAGAGAGAGAGACAGGTAGAGAGAGAGAGAGAGAAATAAAACACACAGTTGTTAGATCAACTTATTTTGGTTATGTACAAATAATGTAAGTTAAACACACAGTTGTTAGATCAACTTATTTTGGTTATGTACAAATAATGTAAGTTAAACACACAGTTGTTAGATCAACTTATTTTGGTTATGTACAAATAATGTAAGTTAAACACACAGTTGTTAGTTGACAGAGAGAGAGAGACAGGTGGAGAGAGAGAGAGACAGGTAGAGAGAGAGAGAGACAGGTAGAGAGAGAGACAGGTAGAGAGAGAGAGACAGGTAGAGAGAGAGACAGGTAGAGAGAGAGAGAGAGAAATAAAACACACAGTTGTTAGATCAACTTATTTTGGTTATGTACAAATAATGTAAGTTAAACACACAGTTGTTAGTTGACAGAGAGAGAGAGAGAGAGAGACAGAGAGAGAGAGAGAGACAGAGAGAGAGAGAGAGACAGGTAGAGAGAGAGTAGCAGCCAATCAGACAGCAGGACTCACGTTTGACGGTGAGGTCAGCGTAGGAGGACACGCCCACGCCTCGCTCTGATTGGGCGATGCAGCGGTAGCGTCCAGAGTCGCCCTTGGTCGTGTTCTCCACGTCGAAGCTCGCCACATAACGCCGCGTGTTCACCGGCTTGGTTTCCCTGACGACCGCCTGGCGACCGCCCATCCCCTGACGACCAGAAGACACGAGGTTATGACATCACATAAACATCACTACAATAATATAACAGCAGTGTTACCATGGTAACACCATCATGAAAACCAGAGGTACTGATAGTGATTGGTCAGGTATTGGTCAGGTATTGATCAGGTATTGATCAGGTACTGATCAGGTATTAATCAGTGGTTGGTCAGGTATTGATCAGGTATTGATCAGGTGCTGATCAGGTATTGATCAGGTGCTGATCAGGTATTGATCAGGTACAGATCAGGTATTGATCAGGTATTGGTCAGGTACTGATCGGTGGTTGGTCAGGTACTGATCAGGTATTGATCGGTGGTTGGTCAGGTATTGATCAGGTAAAGATCAGGTATTGATCAGGTATTGGTCAGGTACTGATCGATGGTTGGTCAGGTACTGATCAGGTATTGATCAGGTATTGATCGGTGGTTGGTCAGGTATTGATCAGGTACAGATCAGGTATTGATCAGGTATTGATCGGTGGTTGGTCAGGTATTGATCAGGTACTGATCAGGTACTGATCAGGTATTGATCAGGTACTGATCAGGTATTGATCAGTGGTTGGTCAGGTATTGATCAGGTATTGATCAGGTGCTGATCAGGTATTGATCAGGTACAGATCAGGTATTGATCAGGTATTGGTCAGGTACTGATCGGTGGTTGGTCAGGTATTGATCAGGTACTGATCAGGTATTGATCAGGTATTGATCGGTGGTTGGTCAAGTATTAATCAGGTACAGATCAGGTATTGGTCAGGTATTGATCAGTGGTTGGTCAGGTACTGATCAGGTACTGATCAGGTACTGATCAGGTATTGATCAGGTATTGATCAGTGGTACCTGCAGGTGCAGCTGCAGGTTGCTCTGTGGTCGGCCGTTGACGGTGCAGTGGAACGTCGCCGTCTGTCTGGCGTTCACCTCCACGCCTTTAATGTGCAGGAAGTGAGGCGTGCTCACTGAGGACACACACACACAGAGGTTAGAGGTCACACACTGATGACATCATC
>CM055859.1:25650231-25657731 GCA_029490765.1 Euthynnus affinis
GAACAGACGGCAGCAGCATTTCATTAGAAGAAGAAGAAACACAACAACAACAACAACAACAACAACAACAACACAGACGCTGGTCATGTGACCAACCTGCAGGTTTACATTCTAGTTTATACTACAGTACCCATGAGCCTCGGCTGCTGTTGCTATAGAAACGAAGCCCGTCAGAGCGAGAACTCAGCGATCTGTTAGCGACGCATGTGACCAGATTTTTAAGCTCTGTGATTGGCTGTTTCTTGCTGAAATGCATCCTGGGAGTCGTAGTTCACTCCTGTTTTCTAACGCAGGTGTTGATCTTCTGCTGCGATGAAGCCGCGGCGCCCTGAAGTAGCTCCTCCCACTCTGTGTGTGTGTGTGTTACCTGGTAGTAATTGGGCCAGAAGGTGGACACGGCGAGCTCCACCCCCTTCCAGATGTGGTAGGCGGGGCCAGACGAGTTAAAGACAGGAACTCCCAGAGGACTGTTGTTCTCTGCAGGAACAGGAACAACGTTAACGAGAAGCTTCATCCATAGAGCCTGACCCCTGACCCTGACCCCTGACCCCTGACCCTGACCCTGACCATGACCCGTACTGTAAACATGTTTACTAGGTCAGAGGTCAGAGGTCAGAGGTTCATTCATCTATAAAAACTGTTAAACATTCAGAGTTCATGTTCCAGCAGACTGGTCTGAAGCAGCAGAGAATCACAGGGGTCAAAGGTCAGGAATGCCGTCCAGAGTCCAGACAGCATTCCTGACCTTTGACCCCTGACCTTTACATGTGTACACAGAGTACTGCGGTACAGTTTGCAGTACCTTTGATGTAGACGTTGAGCGTGGCGGGCGCGGCGCCCTCGCGGCCTCCCGCCTGGTAGAACAGGAAGCTGACGCAGTGCGTGTCGTTCTCTTTGAGCTGCGGCAGCAGCAGCTGAGCGCGCTGGCCGCCGTAACGCCCCGACGTGTTCACAAACAGGAAGGACGAACCTGCGGACAGGAAGTGACATCACATTAATAAACAACGGCCTGATTTGTTGACAAACAGGAAGTGAAAGGACACAAACATAAAAGCCTTTAAACAGCACAGTAGCTTTACACTGAAAAACCAACAACAGGAAGTAAAGTAACCAGCTGCTGTGCCGCCGCCGGCTGCAAAAACAAGTCTGAGAAAACCACTGTGGCCGACAACACGGCGGTGACAGTCTGGAGGGCGAGATGATGGATCTCCATCGCTTGTGCTCCCACGATGGAAAGCCAGAGTACGTAGTTACCACGGCAACACACGCAGATAGGTCGGTGATGTGTGGACACACAAATGTGATCCGATCAGGATCAATAACAGTTCAGAGAGTCTGTCTGACAGTCTGAACTAAACACAGAGGACCAGGACGCCAGTTTAATGAGCAACAAACAGGAAGTACATCACTGACAGAGGAGGATAAGAAAATAAGACTCACATGCAGCAAATCCATAATTCATCAACAGCGTGTGAGTGTGTGTGTGTGTGTGTGTGTGAGTGTGTGTGTGTGTGTGTGTGTGAGTGTGAGTGTGTGTGAGTGTGTGTGTGAGTGTGTTCATGTCCTGACTACAGCTGTCAATCACTCGAGCAGCTCCAGATTCACTTTTCTTTATGTCTCTTTTTCTGTAAAGTTTCTATGAAATTCAAATTACACGACAGCCGAGTGTGTGTGTGTGTGTGTGTGTGTGTGTGTGTGTGTGTGTGTGTGTGTGTGTGTGTGGGTTGAAGGGCGTTTCCATGGCAACAGCAGGAGCGCAGTAACAGTGAAGTGTTCCTTCAGTCAGCTGTCAGTCACTCACAGAGCTGCTGGATGGTTTTTGTACTTTTTATGGAGCAATCACTGCGTTTCCCTAAAAAACGACTTTTTGCTTCTAATATTAGCAGAAAGAGACGAGAGCTGCAGATAAAACACCAAGTTCCTCTCACTTACTTCAGTTTCCAGTTCAGTTTGGTCAGAAGGTGATTTATATAAATATATATATATTAAATATCACAGCAGACGCAGAGAAACAATGAACAGGATCGTCTGACGGAACAAAGCAGGCGAACAGGTGAGTTTACCAGAAAATCACAACAAAGAGTCTCACTGAGGTTTTTCAGCTGAGATCCGTCTCTTATTAACTCCAACTGTACGTTAGTCTATTTAGTTATTTTATATAATTTAGCATTTAATTACATTTCTTTCTTTTCCCTTTTACACATCATTGTTTTTGTATTTATTTCTCTTTAGGATGAATAAAGATTGTTTTCACTCTCGTGTCGCTGCACTTTAAACTTTTAGCAATTTATTCCTTTTTTTTAATCAAGTTGCATCCAATAAAGTGTAAAATGTTTTTACTTGATGATGTGATATTAATGTTGAAGATGAATTTCTACTTTTGTGTAACAAAGTTGGACAATAAAGTTGTATTGGTTTGAATCAGTTCAGCTTTCCAGGAAGTCCTGACATTTGCTGAATGTCATTCCCTGTTCCTCTCCTGTTGTTTCCTCTCAACTGTCGCTTTCCATTAAAAGAATAAAATGCCCTAGAAAAAAATGTAAATCTAAAAATGTTTTTCTTTAGCTGAACCATTCCCAGAGAGTAAAACTGCTGTGACTCCGATCCACACCCGACACTTCCACCCAGCCTGCATACTGACTGATGCATACACACACACACCTTCACCACAACACGTCCACATTTGATTTGGGAAATTTGGGCCAATGTCAAACTGTTTTGTCATGAAATGAAGTAAATATAAAGTGTCCTCTTTCATATGTTGTAATAAATGTGTCATGACAGAGTTATTCACTGTGTGAGACTCTCAGTGACTCACTGTGCTTCTCTGGCCTCAGCTCTGAAGTCCAACCCCTCCCATCTCAGAGATCTGGACCTGAGCTACAACCACCTGCAGGATTCAGGAGTGAAGCAGCTGTCTGCTGGTCTGCAGAGTCCAAACTGTAGACTGAGACTCACTGAGGGTTACTATCACTGATCTTAATGTTTAACATGTAATTTATTTACATATATAACTTTAATCCATGACGTTAATTTTCTTTTTTTCCATATTTAAATTTATTACTTCACAAAATTAAGTCTGTAGTTACAAAAAATGAAATGATTCTTAAAGAAACTTTATGTGTTTTAATGAATAATTTCTGCTCATTGATATTGATCCTTCAGAACACACACACACACACACACACACACACACACACACACACACACACACACACGGATCAGTGTGTGTGTCTGAATTGTGATGATGTCTGTAGAAGGCTGACATTATTAATTAATATTAATATTCGCTTTAGTGAGAAGCTCGTTGATTAGGACGTAGTAATGTTGCACATTAAAATCTGATTGAATTATAAATGGACTTTTATCTACACAGCAACAAAAAAGAAAAAAAAGAAATTTTGATTTCTCAGCTTTTTACATGAGACAGAGAAAGTAACGCTGGGGCAGCTGATGAAAGCAGAGATCATTACACAAAGAGATGCGTCCTTGTATTTAAAATAAGTCCATTTGAAGTCCAACTAAAACATCCTGTATAAGTCTTAATAACTTGCTTTTCAGCACTGAACATTTAAATATTGTATTAATTCAGATTCTTTGAGATTGTGAGGAAAAGCTGTGCTATCTGTCTCCTCACTGAGCCGTCACTCTGCTCTGATAGAAACACACCAAAAGCACAAAAGAGTCATGAAGCAGTGTTCAGAGTTCAGTGAGCAACGCTTCCAGAATAACGTCGGGTTTAGGGGAGAAATCTGATTACTGCTGCATGTGCACGAGGATTTACATGAACCAGTTTAGTACAGTGAATTAAACTCACTGGCTGTAGCATCCTTTCTCCTCTGCAGGCTGCTGTTAACCTCCAAAGTGCCAAAATGTGTCAAACCTAAACTCAATTATTCTTCTAATCAAGACCTACAAATCATACGCTGACACCCCTGACCTAAATCCAACAGGAAGTCCACAATTAGCCTTTCAAAATAAGATTTTGGCCTCCTGAACAAACGTTGTCTCCGCCGAGGACGTTAATGGTATCGACTAAAAACTGCTGGAATGGTTTGATTTGGGTTAAAGTGACTTTTTCAAACATGTGGTGAGTTAAAGTTATTACTTAAAGTTAGGCCACCTTCGTCGTCATGGCGACAATAATAACCACAGAGTTAAAGGTTAGGGAACAACCTTTGTTTTTTTCCTGGTGTTTACAGTAAGTGCGGGTCATTTAAAGGTGACTGACTGAGATGAATCTTTGTATCACATTAGAGACTCAGAGTGAAAACATAACGTAATATATTATATTACAGCTGCTTCACACTATTATAGCTGTAATATAATAATAACAACAGTCACTTGGAGAAATCTCACAAGGTTTTGCACAATGGGAAACCTTTAATGACATAATTCCTCTTTGATATTTACACAAAATGAAGCCTGCAGGTTATCATGAGCAGAACCTCCTGCAGGATGGACACTGAGGGTTTCCCTAACCCAACGCTATCCCCTCACAGTCTCCTCACATCAGAAAGCAGAAGACCAGAGAGAAGACAGAAAGAACAGATCAGAGTTTCTGTGTGAGGCCAGCGGAGGACAGATCAGAGAGAGCAGGGTGTTTCTCTCCTCGTCGTCACACCCTGAACGTTGTGGAGAGGAACAGCTGCTCTCCGTCACCACCGAGGATCCTCAGTACGGATCCTGCTTCTAGCAAACATCACAGCTTCAGAGGCTTCAGTCAGGAGACGGAGGTGGATATAATTCTTCTTCTGCTGGAGAATTAAACGTCCTCTGTGGTGTCTGCTGACGACAGATCAGAGTTTTACGTCTCGACCTTCACACACACACCAAAAGACTAACAGTGATTTCCTCCACAGAGATCCAATTTAATCTGAGAGGAGAGTTTTCTTTTATTTCAACTCTCAACGTTACAAGTGTGTGTGTGTGTGTGTGTGTGTGTGTGTGTGTGTGTGTCAGCAGATCAATGGTCCTTGAGGAGAATCGATTAGAAAAACAAGAGTTTTAATCACGGCAGAGACGAGAGGAGGAGGAGGAAGGAGGAGAGATAAATGAGGGAGAGGAGGAGAGAACAATAGTCTGTGATGAGTTCATGCTCGTCTCTGTTTCATATTCAAACATCAGCGTCTCTTTGTTCATCCTTCACTTTAAATCCCTCTTTAAAAAAATCTCATTCATTTATTTTCCAGATTTTTTTCATTTCTTCATTTTTTGTTGATTATTTCTTGTTTCGTTTCTTTTCTTTTATTTTTTTCTTTGAATCTTCTGAAGTCTTTTCATTTCTTCATTTATGTCTTTATTTGCTGGAACAGTGAATCATCCTGAACATCAGCGTTTCCTCTGAGTGTGTGTGTGTGTGTGTGTGTGTGTGTGTGTGTGTGTGTGTGTGTGTGTGTGTGTGTGTGTTCAGACCTTGAACCAGGTCGCACACACATTTCCGAGGATTGTCCGGACTGTGTGAAAATACATGTGTGTGTGTGTGTGTGTGTGTGTGTGTAGCAGCAGCTGTTTCCGTAGCAACCGTGGACTGTTGTGGAGGGATGTTTTAAGCAGCAGGTGAGCTCTTTCAGGTGAAATAGTTTTCAGTTACATCACAGGAATGTTTGTTGTTTGTTCTAATTGGATGTTTTTGGGTCTTTGTTGTCGTTTTATGAATAATAAAGTTTGAGTCGACGTGTGAAGAGAAAGAAACAAACATCTCCTCCGTGTCCTGCCGTCTCTCGCTCTCGTTAACCTCCCGCCCCCCTCTCTCACCTGTCGGCCAATCACGGACGACCCCTGCCATTCTATAAACCAATCACATCAGACCCAGCTCACACACACACACACACACACACACACGGACAGATGGAGGGGGGGTAATTCTATTACCAGAGTTGAATTGAGACGTGAGGAGAGGCAGCTGCAGCGCATTGAGAAGATTTACACAAATAACACAAACACACACACAGCAGCAGGAAGTGAGTGTGTGTGTGTGTGTGTGTGTGAGTGTGTGTGTGTGTGTGTGTGTGTGTGTGTGTGTGTGTGTGTGTGTGTGTGTGTGTGTTTCCTGCTCTCAGGACTCTGCAGTGATTTCTGAAAACCATCAAACTCTTCTTCTCTTTCACATTTCAGTGACACATTTAAAGCAGCAGCTTCACATTTATTCACATGTATGTTAAAGTGTTTTAAACCATCAGTCAGTCAGTAAATGATCAATAAAGCTGCTGTAATGATTCCTCCTGTTCATACTGAAGATCCTTCATAATGACCTTACAGTGGAAGTGATGGAGGACTAAACCCACAGTCCTCCTTCTCTACAAACATGGATTTAAAGTTCATGTGAAGCTTCAAAAAGATCCTTTAATATCCAGTATGAACAGCAGGACTGATCCCTGACGGCTGGTTTAACACACTGGGAGCACTGGGAGCACTGGGGACACTGGGAACCTCCTTTAACTGTCTGGGATCACTCACAGAAGTGAAACGTCCTCTAAAGCAGCCGTAAACACAAACGCTGTGTTTTCCTGTGTAATCTTATTTATTTATGTTTGTTCTTCCTGTGAAGCTGCAGATGTGAAGATTACTAAACATCATTTACACAACTAGAAACCACTGCAGCCTGTCACAGAGTCACTGTTACTGCTGACCTGTTCCTCCAGTAATGACACAGAAATAAGGATGTAAATTATTATTATCAAATGTTTCTTCAACAGTTTTTCATTCGAGGTTTATTTTTATTCGCTTTCATTGATTTCACTCAAACTGCTGCTGCATCATATAATGATTTATATTCATTGCAGTTAATTTTCTTTGCATTTGTAATATTTTCTATCAATATTTATCAATTATTCATTGATGTGTCTGCAATTAAAACAATATAATTATTGATTAGGAAGCCTGACGTCTGAGTTTGCAGCGTGACTGAGAGATCAGATCATCTGAAGACGCGTCACATGTCGACACGTTTAGATCTGCTGCTGACGAACACGCAAAACACATAAAACACATCTGCATGCTAATAATAATAATAATAATAATAATAATAATAATAATAATAATAATAATAATAATAATACTGCCAGGCTTGTGCTAAGCTAAGCTAACACACTCATGAATCATGTGACTCTGGAGATCGCAGACACAGAAAAGGAGATTTCCACTAAAATGTCAGAATGTTTTTACGGCTTCAGACCGACCAGCCGGCCAATAGGGAACCAGCATGTCAGAGTGACCTCTCCTCTGATTGGCTGGATCTGAGTCACAGTCGCTGTCTGTATAAACTCCCTGAAAGAGGCTTTAATTGGTTTTGGCAGCGCGCTGAAACACACACACACACACACACACACACGCACACACACACACACACACAAACACACACACACACACACACACACTCACACACACACACACACACACACATGCAGAGCCATGTCATGTTCAAAGGCTGGGTGAATCTCCTGCATGCCGACACGCTGATAAACCCTTTAACACACTAATTAACCCACACACACACAC
>CM055859.1:25660231-25677731 GCA_029490765.1 Euthynnus affinis
TGTGTGTGTGTGTGTGTGTGTGTGTGTGTGTGGCAGTAAAGCGTATTACAGCAGATTACTGTTGTTCACACTGACAGCAGAGCTACACGGTTCAGATTAGATTGAACTTGTACCATTTATAAGAACATTAAATGGAGCCTGCAATCACCGCTCAATCGATGGCTCGCTGCTGTGTGTGTGTGTGTGTGTGTGTGTGTGTGTGTGTGTGTGTGTGTGTGTGTGTGTGAGGCTGCAGTATTAAACCAGACGCGCTGCAGCGGAGAGCACTGACTGACTGTATGGAGTTATTTTTCAGCTCAGACCTCCTGGCTGTTCTGACAGACAGCAGATGCTGAACCGACGTTTAAAAAGTAGCGCCCCCTACAGGCCGCCATGTTCACTCTATCAAACATTTACTAGTTAAAAAGACTGAAAATGTCTCAGATGATGTTTCTCTTAAAGCTGCAGGTGTCAGTGTCAACAGTTTGTAATGTGCTTTGTGGTTAAACTGTACGAATTACAAACACGCTGCCGTGACGTGAGTCCACATCACAACCATGAATTTACACTTAAACCTGCAAAATCAGAGTTTTCTGGAGAAAGTGCATCTTGTGTTTTGTTTAGTTTTTGTTCCTGTGAGTGTTTGTCTGGAAGAGTCTGATACTGATGTAATAAATGTGCATGAAGAGAGAGAAATGTTCACCACAGCAGCTTCTGAAACATTATCTTCAAACAAAAGCACCAATAAAGCAAAGTGAAAATGTTCCATTAAGTAAAAATCCTGCATGAAAAATGACTAAAATAGTAAAAGCACATCAGCATTAATATGTATTTTAAAAGCTTGTTAAATAAATGTAGTGCAGTAGAAAGTAGAATATTATAAAGCAGCTGCAGGTATGAACGTGTGAATGCTGTGAGAGACAAAGGAAAGTCTAAATGCGGTTCAGTGACTGTGGTCAGTTTGGTCACATGATCACAAAGCAGACAGAAATACAGCGAGTGCTGCTGAACGCGGCAGATAGTGTTACAGCACACACACACAGATAGAGTATCAGCAGCTGCCTACAAATCTTAAATTGGAATTGGAGTCCTGCCGTCACACACAACCTGCTCTATCTGTCTCTCTCTCTCCCTGTCTGCGTGGACCTCGCTCGCCCGGCCTCTCTGTGCGGAGGGTTAGTTAGATTTAATGCCCTGCCTCGCCCTGCGCACTGCTCCACATATCAGCCGGGAGGAGATCGAACCAGAGAGAGAGAGAGTCCGCTGGGAGAGAAGCTGTTTGCTCTCTGATTGTCTGGATTGGCTGCAATTAGTCACACACATAAACACACACATATAAACACACACACACACACACACACACACACACACACAAAACCTCCTCTTTTGTTGGAAAGAAAGTGACAAACTCTCCTCCTCTCTCTCTCTCTCTCCCCCTCTCCTCCTCTCTCCCTCTCCCTCTCCTCCTCCTCCTCTCCTCCTCTGTATAAATCACGTTAAACAGGACAGTAACCACCTCCTCTCTGTGTGTCCTCGCTCAGCCTGTCTCTCACGTGATTGGCTCAGTGATTTAAGAGCGCTGCATTCTCATTCGTCAGCGGCTTAACCTCCGTGAGCATGTGACAAACGGCGGCTCGCTTCACACACACACACAGTCTTATCTGTGCAGGTTCATTGTGAACTCTCGCTGTCCGTCCATAACTCAGAGGAGAAACTGTGGCAGGTCAATAGTAGATAACACAAAGGCTGCAGCTTCCTGCTGCCTTCAGGTGCTGCGTGGAACTGAGACGCACCTTCACACTGAGAGCAAAGAGTGTACGATTATTCTGCAACGCTCCCTAAATACAACACATCAACACGACCAAAGCTCACCGATTAACATCTCGTTTGTTTCACATGAACACAAACGCAGATCGGCGCAGCGACAGGAGGAACTTTCTGCTGCTTGCTGTTAAAACATGTTTCCAGCTTTAAAGGAGAGAAGTCAGTGAACACCTCAGAAAAAAGACAAAACAGTTTCAGAAGGAAACGATATGAAGAACCTGAGTGCTTTCAGGTCAGACAGTCAGACAGACAGACAGACAGTCAGACAGACAGACAGTCAGACAGACAGTCAGACAGACAGACAGACAGTCAGACAGTCAGACAGACAGACAGTCAGACAGACAGACAGTCAGACAGACAGACAGACAGTCAGACAGACAGACAGTCAGACAGACAGACAGGCAGTCAGACAGACAGTCAGACAGACAGTCAGTCAGACAGACAGGCAGGCAGACAGGCAGTCAGACAGACAGTCAGACAGACAGACAGTCAGACAGACAGACAGACAGACAGACAGTCAGACAGACAGACAGACAGACAGTCAGACAGACAGACAGACAGTCAATCAGACAGACAGACAGACAGACAGTCAGACAGACAGACAGACAGACAGACAGACAGTCAGACAGACAGACAGACAGTCAATCAGACAGACAGACAGACAGACAGTCAGACAGACAGACAGACAGACAGACAGACAGTCAATCAGACAGACAGACAGACAGACAGTCAGACAGACAGACAGACAGACAGACAGACAGTCAATCAGACAGACAGACAGACAGACAGACAGACAGTCAGACAGACAGACAGACAGACAGTCAGACAGACAGACAGACAGACAGACAGTCAGACAGACAGGTACCTGTACCTGCAGGGATCCAGGGGTTGCTGGCCGGTCTGTCTTGGGTGTCTCCCTGCTCCCAGTCGAAGTCGTCGTCTTTGGACTGGACCAGCGTGCAGTCTGGACCCTGACCAGACAGACAGGCTGAAAGACAGACAGACAGGTGGTTGGTTATTCTGCACAGATAAATCACTACTTTACATTAAACCAGGTTTCTGCTTTACATGATGATCAGACTCTGCCACAGAGGAGCAGTTTGATATAATTATACAAGAATCATAAGAATTACGTAAAAACTCACAAATAACAGAAATTATACCGTGAACTTTCTACGCCATCACTCAGACTAACGTTAGCAGAGCGGAGCAGCCATCAGCGCCAGCAAATGAGACCAAACCCACTGAAACATCCAACAAAATAACTCAGAGGCTGCTCTCTACTGCTGGACACATGATGTTAATAACACAGAGGAGCAGAGAGGCTGCTCTCTACTGCTGGAGAAATGATGTTAATAACACAGAGGAGCAGAGAGGCTGCTCTCTACTGCAGGAGACATGATGTTAATAACACAGAGGAGCAGAGAGGCTGCTCTCTACTGCTGGAGACATGATGTTAATAACACAGAGGAGCAGAGAGGCTGCTCTCTACTGCTGGAGACATGATGTTAGTAACACAGCGGAGCAGTCCTCCTCCTCTTACTACAGAGTAACCAGTGATGTTGTCAGTAAATGACACTTTCAGTTAGTTATTGTCAAACAGGCCGTAGACTGTAAGATGCTTCCAAATGAATGCAGTTAACTGTTTGTTAAATTAAAAAGCTGCGTACTCTCAGCTGACAGCGACATTCATCAGGATCATTTATCGTAAGTGCCAGTTCTGTTTCCTGCTGTGTTTCAGTGGCAGACAGGAAACTGGAGCAGCAGACTAAAAATACTGACCCTTCTCTATTCATTCAATCCAAAATGATTCTGAATCAAACTGAATCAAATCATGAGATTCCTCCCTGATAATTGATCTTTTCTGTTTATTTATGAAAGTGGTTATTTATAAATATCATTCTTGAATTTACTCTGAAAAGATTTTGAGCATTTTTTAAAAAATGTTCCGTTTCATCAGAAGATGATCAGTTTGAACAGAACAGAGAGAGCCGCTTGTAACATATAATGTTCTTCAGAGTGAGACAGTTCCAGTTCATTACCATTTCCCAGCATCCTCCCTGCTGGTTACACACACACACACACACACACACACACACACACACAGATAATAGATGTAAACCCTCCTCCTTCCTCTGTGACTCAAAGACGTCTAAATCCCTCCATTCATACCCTCACACACACTGATTCTGTGTGTGTGTAAATATATGTTGTGACATCGGGGGCTTTGACGCCTCGTCAGCCTCTTCAGTGTAATGACTGTGTGTGTGTGTGTGTGTGTGTGTGTGTGTGTGTGTGTAGCTGTCATTTGAAAGCGTTGACATTAAATAGCTGGAAGGCTCATTTTCTTTCTTTGTAACAGAAGGCACATTAAACACACACACTCGTCCCGCAGGGCAGCGTTAGCTCATCAACAGATACGAGACACAATCTGTTTAATCTGCTTCTATGAATTTGCATCTATATAACAAACTGAACACACACACACACATGCACACTAACACACACACACACACACACACACACACACACACACGCACACACACACACACACGCACACTAACACACATGCACACTAACACACACACACACACACACACACACACACACACACACACACACACGGTCAGCTCTCTCTCTCAGGGGAAAAAACAGAAAAGCAATTTCAGCCTCTTGATCGCCCAACATTGAACTGTAGAGAGAGCTGTGTGTGTGTGTGTTAGTGTGCATGTGTGTGTGTGTGTGTGTGATATAGGCCGTTATGTCTCTAACACATGTTAACATTCTTTTATTAACCTGAACGCTGAATTGAAGTGTTACTGTAACTGAACCAGAAATGAAAATGTGTCTTAAAGCTGAAATAAATCAAAGTGTTGATGAAACTACAAACTTGTTCGGCAGCTTCGCAGACGTGTTACAGTAACGACACTGATGGCGGTTAATAAGCAGCATGGTGGTGTTTTATTAGCGACCACATGGTGGCGCTGTTGGTGCCAGTACGTCTGCCGATTCTCACAGAGCGCCCCCTGCAGGTAGAACTGGACTGTTGAGTTACGTCCTGTTAGCAGCATCAGGCCCCGCCTTCAGAAGATTAGGAACCAATCACAGACAAGCAGCAGCGACACCAAACACTGACCACATGGTGGCGCCGGTGGTGCCATGATTTAACATGTGGAGCAGGGTTAGGGTTCGGAGAACCAGGCTGTAAACTGAAGACAAAGACTGCAGTTCCTCTAACGGCCACCGGAGGCGACAAAAGCAAGTCAATCCCCACAGACGCTGATGTTACAACGCCAACTTTACAACAGAAATAAACATGTTAACGCAGAAAAACAAAACACGGTTTGGGTCTCTAAAGTTAATTTCATGATGACTTTACAGGATGTTTTTATAATTCATCCATTTAAATGTTATTAAGCCGTGAAGTTCTGCAGAATGAAGCACGTGCTGCTGCTTTGAGTGACAGCTCCGCCAGCCGCGAGGTGGCTCGTTTCAACCATTCAGCCTCTTTACCTGTTTCTGATTGGCTGGCAGTTAGGCAGCGACACGCACGCCAGCTGGCGACGGTAACCATGGTAACTACGTCCATATTTATATACAGTTCATGGTTTCCACATGAGACACCTGAACATCACGTATGAACCCTGCAGCTCGTTTACTGATTGAGACATCAAACATTCCCTCAGACTTCCCGTTATATGTTTTAATAATTATATAAAAAGGCCGAACATGTTAGAAAGATGAACAGTAACAACCAACATGTCCTTAAAGAGCTAAAACACACAGAAGAAGAAGAATATGACTGTTCACAATAATAATGTGATAAATCTACAACAGTTATTGATACATAACTGCTGATAGTGATACTGATGGTGCAGCTGCTGCTCTGTTGTTGCAGCCGCTGCTGCATGTGTTTGCAGAGAGCTTGTTTCTCAGGGACCAGATTGTTGTCGGGGCGTTCTTCGCCTCGACTCGCCTCGACAGGAAATGAGAGAAAAACACACACACCTCTAGGGATCTGTCACACACACACACACGTTTCCACCATGTCATTCCGTCACATACCATACACTCTCTCTGCATGTGTGTGTGTTGGCAGAGTGATGACAGGGAACAGAAAACACACCCTGAGGACACACACACACATTTACCCTGTGTGTGTGTGTGTGTGTGTGTGTGCAGCAGCAGTAATTAATCATAATGTGCAGCTATTGATCGTCTGCCCTCTTTATTCTCCAGTCGCCTGATCAATAAATACAAGTCCTTTCCTCTCCTCTCCTAAAAGTTGTAGCAGTGGCAGCAGAGTTAACTCTTTACAGCCACAACAACACAAAACCTGACGTCAGTCTGAGTTTCAGGACGTGTTGTTACTTGCTGAAGGAAACTAATGAAGTACATTTACTCAGTTTAGAGGTTCTTGTTCTTTACTTTTTTATTTCCATGTGATGCTACTTTCTACATTTCAGAGGGAAATATTGTACTTTCTACTCCACTACATTTATCTGACAGCTTTAGTTACTTTTCAGATGAAGATTTGACACAATGGATAATATAACAAGCTTTTAAAATACAACACATTGTTAAAGATGAAACCAGTGGTTTCCAACCATTTTGTCTTTTGACGTCTTACAAAAAGCAGTGTGTAGTCGGGGTCACATTTCACATGTCTATGAGTTGTTAACAGCTCCACCAAATAGTGATTTTTCCCTCTAAACTTCTCACATGCTTTCATTTCAATAAATGTTCAAATGATCCAATATTTCAGCAAAAATCAAAGATATCAGAACTTTGTTTCTTCTTCTTTCTTCTCCCATTAATCATCTCACGGATTTATCTGCTGACCCTTTGGAGGGCCCCGACCCCTAGGTTGGGAACCAGTGGACTAAACTAGCTAACTGTATATAAAGTAGTGTAAACTAGCTCCACCTCCAGCAGCTACAACAGTAACATGCACACAGCAGCTTCACTCCTGAATCCTGCAGCTTGTTTCCACTCAGATCCAGCTCTCTCAGATGGGAGGGGTTGGACTTCAGAGCTGAGGCCAGAGAAGCACAGCTGATCTCTGACAAACTGCAGTCACCAAATATCAATAAAGAATGAATTATGCAGATAAAATGTAATTTATAGTCCAACTATGTCCTCATCAATGAGCTTTTCCCTAAAATGAGCAGAGTTACTGTTGTAGCTCCACCTCCAGCAGCAACAGTAACATGCTGCTCTAACACTGAGCAGTAAGAGAGCAGAGTCACGTCCTCTTTTAAGATTAATTTAACTCAGAATGAGAAGTTAGCAGATAGTTTGATGTCTTCAGTTTTGTTCTAAAATGAAGAAAAAAGTAAAACTAAAGAAAAACACTTTGAGTGCACACACACACATATATATAAATGTATAAGCACGTCTGTTCTCAGTCGTCATGTCAGCTAAAAGTTTTTTGTGGATCTAAAAGTGTGTCAGCCAATCACAGTGCAGCGTCGTAGAGCCAGCAGCTGTTTGACATGTGCTGCAGATAGTAACATGCTACACGCAGCCTGTATGTTCTGTGTGTAACATGATGTTAGCCACACACACACACACACACACACACTTGTCCACTAACAGGAAATGAGCGTCAGGATGAAATGTCACACACACACACACATTCATCATTCCCTGTGTATGTCGGGGGTGTAGCTGTTGCCGTGGTTACCGTGACCCCACTGAAACCCAAACTGTACGTGTGTGTAATGTTAAAGTGTTTACATTCGCCGATGTGAAATTTGAGCGTGGGTCGCGACCTCTGACCTTTGCGTGCCCAGAGGGAGGGAGGGAGGGCGCGCACGTTGCCATGGGGACCAGCGACCACTCCCTGCAGAGGTGCACGAGTGTGAAAGATGAAATAATGTGTGTTTCAATTATTTTCACACTTTTATCAGAATCTGATCACGACCACAGATTTAAACAAGAAAATATAAGAAACCAGAAGAAATGCAGAATATTAAAGATCAAACGAGTAAAATCTAGAAAAATAATCTAAACAATGAAGAAATTACAACTAGAAGAAGAAGAAAAAGAAGAAACACAATAAATAATCCAGAGAAAAGAGGTTTTGTATAAAGAAGAATGAGATCGTATTTTGGATAAATAAGATGAAGAACTGTGTGTCTTTATATCTGACGTCATTCAGAACAGCTGCAGCTTTATAAAACTGAAATATATCAGCGAGCTGCAGAGTGACGCTCATTCATCAAGACTTTAACAAGTCTGAAAATCATCCCTGATCCTCCTCTTCCTCCTCCTCCTCCTCTTCCTCAGCATCTCTAACCAGCAGCCTCTCTCAGATATCAGCATCAGTGTGTCAGAAAACTTCACTTTAACAGCTTCTTTCAGACATTAAAGAAGCTGAAGTACTTGAAGAAGGAAACTGGAGGAAAGTGAAGCGGACTGAAAGGAAACTGGAGGAAACTGAAGGAAACTGAAGCGGACTGAAAGGAAACTGGAGGAGTCTGAAGGAGTCTGAAGTGAAAGTGAAGTTTGTGTCTGGCTCAGACTCCGGCTGCGTCCCTGCGGTGGGGAAATCTTCTCCATTAGAGTCCATCCGCAGTCCGTAGAGATCTGATAACATTTAGCTTATCTGCTGGTGGGCCGGATTAGACCTCTGCTGCTGCCAATCCCGATTCCACTGTAATCTATTAACAGCCAGCCAATCACGTCTCTCACACACACACTGCTGTTAGTCAGCTGGCAGAGCGCCTGGGTGGAGCCGCACTCCTCTCCTTTTCTCAAACTCTTCCTCCCTTTTCATGTCTCTTTCTTCCTCTCTGTCTCTCCAGCATGTGAGGCTGAATGAAACCATCTGGTCCTGATTAGGAAAATGACTCCTCTCTCTCTCTTTCTGTGGTTTTCTCTGTAATACTCCTTCTGCCTTCTCGTCTCTCTCTCTCACACAGAGTCTTGTTGTTCGCTATTACCCAACGCAGAGCGACCAGGAGAATGTTAACGACGCTGCTCTGCTGCTCTGTGAGCGCCGCAGACAGAGCAGGACACATGTAGCCCGTCGCAGGTTCACTGACCGGCCACGTCCTGTTTCACAGCGACCTGTTTCACAGCGACCTGTGACTGACAGCAAACTGGGAACCAGAAACAGGAAGAGAGCGAGGACCTGACAGAGTCTGCATGGAGACAAAGAGGAAACTAGAAACAATAAAGAATCCAGAAAACTAGATGTAGAATAATCTGGAAAGAAACTCAATGAAACAATAAAACCACACCAAGGAACCAGACAACAATAAACAATAACAACAATAAACTATAAAGAACCGACTCAAACTAAAGTCAAAGAATCTTTATGGACAAACACGACACGCAGAACGACGTCACTTCATGTTTTACACATGAACGAATGAACTATGAACCTGTTATTATTATTATTATTGTTGTGTGTGTGTGAGTGTGTGTGAGATTAACTTGATGCAGATTTTGATCTTCAAAATAAAACTGAAACCTTGAAGAGAAACAAATAGTGTTTGTGCGTCAAACTTCTTTAGGAAGCAGCTCACTCCTTCCTCCCTTTGTCTATCCATCACACACACACACACACACACACACACACACACACAACACACACTCAGCCTCCTCAACACATTCACCAATTAGCAGTGTTCAACCAGGCCTGTCTAACGTGTGTGTTATTATCTGGTGTCAGACACCAGCGGCTCCGTGTGTGTGTGTGTGTGTGTGTGTGTGCGTGTCTTTAGCACTGATTAGCCTCACAGTTAGCCGTTAGCATGTGGTGATGCTAACAGCCTGCAAACCTGAGCCTGAAGAGATGATTGGACAAGATAGGACAGGCAGCTCCCAGCAGTGTGTGTGTGTGTGAGTGTGTGATTGGAAGTGACAGCGGACACACACACTCTGACAGACAGCAGTGGCCTGTGGTGGCATTTAGCTGGTGACACACACATACACACACACACACACACACACACACACACACACTGTGACAGTGAGGGTGAGACAAGATGGCAACATGAAAACAACAGATTGTGTTTGTGTGACGGACAGATGATATTCAGACAGACAGGAAGGAAGAAACACGAAGGAAAAGGTAAAGAAACGAGGACAAAGAGGAGGAGGAGGAGGAGGAGGAGGAGGAGGAGGAGGAGGAGAGGATGAGGAGGATGAGGAGGAGAGGAGGAGGAGAGAAGGAAGAGGAGACAGGGAATGAAAGAGGACATAAAGGAGTAAAAAGGTGAACAAAGGAAATAAATAATTACTGTAGATTTTCTGTGAACGTCAACAAACTGGAGAAAAGGTGAACTGGCCCTTTAAACACAGCATCAGGTATGTCTGTCCAATCAGAGAGCACCAGGTGTGTCTGTCCAATCAGAAAGCACCAGGTGTGTCTATCCAATCAGAGAGCACCAGGTGTGTCTGTCCAATCAGAGAGCACCAGGTGTGTCTGTCCAATCAGAGAGCACCAGGTGTGTCTGTCCAATCAGAGAGCATCAGGTGTGTCTGTCCAATCAGAGAGCAGATAACTAGCCATACTGGATCAGCAGTATCAGCTGATCAGAGACAAACTTATCGCTGCAGCTGTTTAACAACAAACAGATCAGGATCTCACTGCAGCATGTTCAGAAACACACGCGTGACCGTCAGCGGCGTTTTCTAATCTGCAGGATGACGATAACGATGTTTGGTGATGAGACGGCACTGCGGTTCAGCTCTGTTTACAGAAACATCATCCTCAGTTCAGTTCAGCCTCTGTCTGAAACAGGAAGTCTCTCTAAGCCCCGCCTCCTGATGAGCCCGCTCTGCTCTGATTGGTCAGAAGTTACCACTGATGCAAACCTGACACTTCCTGTTTTACTCCTTCAAATTAAGTTTTTTAATGACTAATTAACGGGAGACTAAATATATATAAATGACGCTGGGAGGAAGAGTCCAAGCAGAACCAGTGATGAAGATGAAGATGATGAAGATGAAGAGCTGCAGACCTTCAGCAGGTAAACTACTGATTCTTTGCTGCTGTTTCACTTCCTACGTTGTGACTTCATGTGTGTGACTGTGAGCAGAAACATGTGGAGCTCTGCTGTGAGTATTATGGGATGGAGCCCAGGACGACGGGCCTTAACGACAGCGTTGCTTCTGCAGACGTGAGCGAACTGAGAGATGTGAGCGTGAAGCAGCGAGAATACAGAACAGAGACGCAGTGGCTTCCTGTCAGTGATCCTCTGCAGGATAGAGACGCTCTAACGGAAAAATGCTGCGTCCTGTCAGATTTAAAGGAATCTGATGTGCTGTGAGGAGCAGAGAGAGAGAGGAGCAGAGAGGAGAGGAGAGGAGCAGAGAGAGAGCAGAGAGGAGCAGAGAGGAGAGGAGAGGAGCAGAGAGAGAGCAGAGAGAGAGCAGAGAGAGAGCAGAGAGAGAGCAGAGAGGAGAGGAGAGGAGCAGAGAGAGAGCAGAGAGGAGCAGAGAGGAGCAGAGAGGAGCAGAGAGAGAGCAGAGAGGAGCAGAGAGGAACAGAGAGGAGCAGAGAGAGAGAGGAGCAGAGAGAGAGAGGAGAGGAGCAGAGAGAGAGCAGAGAGGAGCAGAGAGAGAGCAGAGAGGAGCAGAGAGGAGCAGAGAGGAGCAGAGAGAGAGCAGAGAGGAGCAGAGAGAGCAGAGAGAGAGCAGAGAGGAACAGAGAGGAGCAGAGAGGAGCAGAGAGAGAGCAGAGAGGAACAGAGAGGAGCAGAGAGAGAGCAGAGAGGAACAGAGAGGAGCAGAGAGAGAGCAGAGAGAGAGCAGAGAGAGAGCAGAGAGGAGCAGAAAGGAACAGAGAGGAGCAGAGAGAGAGCAGAGAGGAACAGAGAGGAGCAGAGAGAGAGCAGAGAGGAACAGAGAGGAGCAGAAAGGAACAGAGAGGAGCAGAGAGAGAGCAGAGAGGAACAGAGAGGAGCAGAGAGAGAGCAGAGAGGAGCAGAGAGGAACAGAGAGGAGCAGAGAGAGAGCAGAGAGAGAGCAGAGAGGAGCAGAAAGGAACAGAGAGGAGCAGAGAGAGAGCAGAGAGGAACAGAGAGGAGCAGAGAGAGAGCAGAGAGGAACAGAGAGGAGCAGAAAGGAACAGAGAGGAGCAGAGAGAGAGCAGAGAGGAACAGAGAGGAGCAGAGAGAGAGCAGAGAGGAGCAGAGAGAGAGCAGAGAGGAGCAGAGAGAGAGCAGAGAGGAGAGGAGCAGAGAGAGAGCAGAGAGGAGCAGAGAGAGAGCAGAGAGGAGTAGAGAGAGAGCAGAGAGGAACAGAGAGAGAGAGCAGAGAGAGAGGAGCAGAGAGAGAGAGGAGCAGAGAGGAGCAGAGAGGAGCAGAGAGAGAGCAGAGAGGAGCAGAGAGGAGCAGAGAGGAGCAGAGAGAGAGGAGCAGAGAGAGAGAGGAGCAGAGAGGAGCAGAGAGGAGCAGAGAGGAGCAGAGAGAGAGCAGAGAGGAGAGGAGCAGAGAGAGAGCAGAGAGGAGTAGAGAGGAGCAGAGAGAGAGCAGAGAGGAGTAGAGAGAGAGCAGAGAGAGAGCAGAGAGAGAGCAGAGAGGAGCAGAGAGGAGCAGAGAGAGAGCAGAGAGGAGTAGAGAGGAGCAGAGAGGACCAGAGAGAGAGCAGAGAGGAGCAGAGAGAGAGAGGAGCAGAGAGAGAGCAGAGAGGAGTAGAGAGAGAGCAGAGAGGAACAGAGAGGAGCAGAGAGAGAGGAGCAGAGAGAGAGAGGAGCAGAGAGGAGCAGAAAGAGAGCAGAGAGGAGTAAAGAGAGAGCAGAGAGGAGTAGAGAGAGAGCAGAGAGGAGCAGAGAGAGAGAGGAGCAGAGAGAGAGCAGAGAGGAACAGAGAGAGAGCAGAGAGGAGCAGAGAGAGAGAGCAGAGAGGAACAGAGAGGAGCAGAGAGAGAGAGGAGCAGAGAGAGAGCAGAGAGGAGTAGAGAGAGAGCAGAGAGGAACAGAGAGGAGCAGAGAGAGAGAGGAGCAGAGAGGAGCAGAAAGAGAGCAGAGAGGAGTAAAGAGAGAGCAGAGAGGAGTAGAGAGAGAGCAGAGAGGAGCAGAGAGAGAGCAGAGAGGAGTAGAGAGAGAGCAGAGAGGAACAGAGAGGAGCAGAGAGAGAGGAGCAGAGAGGAGAGGAGCAGAGAGAGAGCAGAGAGGAGCAGAAAGAGAGCAGAGAGGAGCAGAGAGAGAGCAGAGAGGAACAGAGAGGAGCAGAGAGAGAGCAGAGAGGAGCAGAGAGAGAGGAGCAGAGAGAGAGCAGAGAGGAGCAGAGAGAGAGGAGCAGAGAGAGAGAGGAGCAGAGAGGAGCAGAAAGAGAGCAGAGAGGAGCAGAGAGGAGTAGAGAGAGAGCAGAGAGGAGTAGAGAAAGAGGAGCAGAGGGTAGCAGAGAGGAGCAGAGAGAGAGGAGCAGAGAGAGAGAGGAGCAGAGAGGAGCAGAAAGAGAGCAGAGAGGAGCAGAGAGGAGTAGAGAGAGAGCAGAGAGGAGTAGAGAGAGAGCAGAGAGAGAGCAGAGAGGAACAGGGAGGAGCAGAGAGAGAGGAGCAGAGAGAGAGAGGAGCAGAGAGGAGCAGAAAGAGAGCAGAGAGGAACAGAGGAGCAGAGAGAGAGCAGAGAGGAGCAGAGAGGAGTAGAGAGAGAGCAGAGAGGAACAGGGAGGAGCAGAGAGAGAGGAGCAGAGGGGAGCAGAGAGGAGCAGAAAGAGAGCAGAGAGGAGCAGAGAGAGAGCAGAGAGGAGCAGAGAGAGAGCAGAGAGGAGCAGAGAGAGAGCAGAGAGGAACAGAGAGGAGCAGAGAGAGAGGAGCAGAGAGAGAGCAGAGAGGAGCAGAGAGGAGCAGAAAGAGAGCAGAGAGGAGTAAAGAGAGCAGAGAGGAGTAGAGAGAGAGGAGCAGAGAGAGAGAGGAGCAGAGAGGAGCAGAAAGAGAGCAGAGAGGAGCAGAGAGAGAGCAGAGAGGAGCAGAGAGGAGCAGAGAGAGAGGAGCAGAGAGAGAGAGGAGCAGAGAGGAGCAGAGAGGAGCAGAAAGAGAGCAGAGAGGAGTAGAGAGAGAGCAGAGAGGAACAGAGAGGAGCAGAGAGAGAGGAGCAGAGAGAGAGAGGAGCAGAGAGGAGCAGAGAGGAGCAGAAAGAGAGCAGAGAGGAGCAGAGAGAGAGCAGAGAGGAGCAGAGAGAGAGCAGAGAGGAACAGAGAGGAGCAGAGAGAGAGGAGCAGAGAGAGAGCAGAGAGGAGCAGAGAGGAGCAGAAAGAGAGCAGAGAGGAGTAAAGAGAGCAGAGAGGAGTAGAGAGAGAGCAGAGAGGAGCAGAGAGAGAGCAGAGAGGAACAGAGAGGAGCAGAGAGGAGCAGAGAGGAGCAGAGAGGAGCGGGAAAAAGTTATCAGGAAAGTAAAAACACAGAAACAAAGAGGAGAGGAAACAAGGTGATAGAGATATAAACAAAGGAGGAGGCAGAGGAGGAGGTAGAGAAGGAGAGGAGGAGGTAGAGGAGGAGAGGAGGAGGTAGAGGAGGAGAGGATGTAGAGAAGGAGAGGAGGTAGAGAAGGAGAGAAGGAGAGGAGGTAGAGAAGGAGAGAAGGAGAGAAGGAGGTAGAGAAGGAGAGAAGGAGGTAGAGAAGGAAACATATTCCCCACATTAACGTGACCTCAGTACATTGATGTCTATAAAAAGAAACTCTGATTAGAGACAAAGTTCAACAGAGTGACTACACCCAACACACACACACACACACACACACACCCAACACACACACACACACACACACACCCAACACACACACACACACACCCAACACACACACACACACACACACACACACACCCAACACACACACACACACACACACACACACAACACACACACACACACTCTTTGCTCTACTTTCAAGGGCATGTATTTGTGTATTTGTGTGTTAGTGAAGGTATGTGCACTGTATATATTTTTACTGTGTGTATATTTCATCGTGTGTGTATGTGTGTGTGTGTGTGTGTGTGTGTGTGTTGGGTGTGTGTGTGTGTGTGTGTAAACTGTGATCTCCAGTAGGAACAGTAACTGGGCGCTAACAGCATTAGCGTTAGCAGTGAGCTAACTTGCCCGAGGCCAAATATGAATAATGCAGCAGTCAGCCCAGCGCCTCTGGGTGTGTGTGTGTGTGTGTGTGTGTGTGTGTGTGTGTGTGTGAGTGTGTGTGTGTGTGTGAGTGTGTGTTGTTGTGCTATCACTGTTATCTGGCTACACTTCAGGCTGTCTATATGACGGTATTAGAATAATATGCTAATTACTAATAATTACCCTGTAACATACACACATACAGATTATCCCCCCCCCCTTCCTCCCCCCCTTCTCCCCCCTCCTTCCTCCCTCCTCCCCCCCTCCTTCTCCTCCCCCTCGGGGCTGTAACTCCTCCTGGCAAGGACAAGAGGAGGAGGAGGAGGAAGAGGAGGAAACCTGCAGGACACAACACGTCTGCAGCGACATTTCAGCTGAAAACACCGCAGACAGACCCGGACCCCCCCTCCCCCTCACCCCCTCACCCCCCTCCCCCTCCTCCTCACCCCCTCCTCCTCCTCCCCCTCCCCCCTCACTCTGAAGTATTGTTCTGGTGAGCTAACGGGAGCGTCAGGAGAACATTCCTGCAACTGGAGTCTCAGACTGAAACTCAAACAGTCAACAAGCAGCATCAATAATGTATTTATATTCTAATCAATAACAGTGAATAATTGTTGTTTTAATTACAGACGTATCAATATGGAATTTCACAGTCGATAAGAGAGAATATTATTATTATTATTATTATTATTATTATTATTGGTTTACTGACCCTCTCTGACTCTGCTGCTGTTTAAACTGACTGTTAATAACCAGCTCAGGGTCTCAGGGTTTCAGGGTTTCAGGGTTTCAGGGTTTCAGGGTCTCAGGGTCTCAAGGTCTCAGGGTTTCAGGGTTTCAAGGTCTCAAGGTCTCAGGGTTTCAGGGTCTCAGGGTCTCAGGGTCTCAAGGTCTCAGGGTTTCAGGGTCTCAGGGTCTCAGGGTTTCAGGGTCTCAGGGTCTCAGGGTTTCAGGGTTTCAGGGTCTCAGGGTCTCAAGGTCTCAGGGTTTCAGGGTCTCAGGGTCTCAAGGTCTCAAGGTCTCAGGGTTTCAGGGTTTCAAGGTCTCAAGGTCTCAGGGTTTCAGGGTCTCAGGGTCTCAGGGTCTCAAGGTCTCAGGGTTTCAGGGTCTCAGGGTCTCAGGGTTTCAGGGTCTCAGGGTCTCAGGGTTTCAGGGTTTCAGGGTCTCAGGGTCTCAAGGTCTCAGGGTTTCAGGGTCTCAGGGTCTCAAGGTCTCAAGGTCTCAGGGTTTCAGGGTCTCAGGGTTTCAGGGTCTCAGGGTCTCAGGGTTTCAGGGTCTCAGGGTTTCAGGGTTTCAGGGTTTCAGGGTCTCAGGGTCTCAAGGTCTCAAGGTCTCAGGGTTTCAGGGTCTCAGGGTCTCAAGGTCTCAAGGTCTCAGGGTTTCAGGGTTTCAAGGTCTCAAGGTCTCAGGGTTTCAGGGTCTCAGGGTCTCAGGGTCTCAAGGTCTCAGGGTTTCAGGGTCTCAGGGTCTCAGGGTTTCAGGGTCTCAGGGTCTCAGGGTTTCAGGGTCTCAGGGTTTCAGGGTTTCAGGGTTTCAGGGTCTCAGGGTTTCAGGGTCTCAGGGTCTCAGGGTCTCAGGGTTTCAGGGTCTCAGGGTTTCAGGGTCTCAGGGTTTCAGGGTCTCAGGGTCTCAGGGTCTCAGAGTTTCAGGGTCTCAGCTGCTGTAGTGGTTTTAGTGCAGCACTAACGTGTCTGTGCTGTTCCAGAGATTCGTCCACACATAACAGCTGATCAATCAAACTTCAGTCTGATCAATACCAAAGACAATAATCAATAATCTCCCAGCATGCATCTGCAGCTTCTGGCTGCGTCTGCTTCCTGTTTTATTAGCAGTTCATTAACAGAACGAGTCGCTTTAAATCAGTCAGACGGTTCATTAAGTTTCATGAAGACAACAGAAATAAATAAATTCACTGTTTATTCTGTCGGTAACGTTCTGTTTGAACCCAGCAGCTTTAAAACAGTAGAAGAAGAACAGAAGCAGCTTTAAAACAGTAGAAGAAGAACAGAAGCAGCTTTAAAACAGTAGAAGAAGAACAGAGCAGCTTTAAAACAGTAGAAGAACAGAGCAGCTTTAAAACAGTAGAAGAAGAACAGAAGCAGCTTTAAAACGGTAGAAGAAGAACAGAAGCAGCTTCAGTCAGTTTCAGCAGCGACTGACAGTCGATGTTCTGAAATAGCAGCAGCAGTGTTTCCGTGTGTCCTCATCTGTCAGTCTGTCAGCTCCTCAGCCAGAGGACAACAGCTGCCACGCCGCCTTTATGTCCCCACCAGGCCACGCCCCCGGGTCCCGCCCTCATCAGGCTCCGCCCCCTCCAGCCGACACCGTCAGCACTGCTGCAGGTTTCATCAAACATCTAGTTTGTTTTATTTTTTCGTCCTTTATTTGGTTTTCTTATCATTTGCAGGTTTTTTATTGGTTAATTCTTCATATAAATCACCATTTAAACTTTTTAATAATGTTTAGATGTTTTATTTTGTTCCATTCTAGACCTTAATTTCCTAAAAGTAGCTGCTGTGTAACTTTACTTTGAAAGGGTTGGCATACAGGAAATGTGCTCATTATAGAGTTTTTAAGAAAGATTTTAATCAACCAAGAGTTCCTGTTCCAGAGGTGCTGAAGGTT
>CM055859.1:25682731-25745231 GCA_029490765.1 Euthynnus affinis
AACGCACCGCAGGCTGACGGACAGAGTGTCAGTTTGATTTCACAGAGAGACGCTGTGAAAATCATCTTTTCTGCTTCAAATGCTGTTTATACAACTTCCTCTCTGCTGAGCTCCAAGTGTTGTTATTATTATTATTATTATTATTATCATTATTATTGCTGCTGGAGTTTCTGCACACACACCTTCATATTTATGACTCAACATCTGTACAGCTGTTTTAGATGAGACACAAAGCTCAGTAACTACACACACTGACAATAAGATATAAACAATCTGACATAAAGCCGTTTACAGTAAATGAAAGAAGCAGTGAAAACATTAATAAATGATATTAGAAGCTTCACATGTTGACAGATCAATAAATCTGATCAGCTGACAGGCTCTGTCTGATTGATCCTGAACCAATCAGAGCCCAGAACCTGCAGCACCATTAAGACTGAACGCTGGCTGCTGATTGGTCAGTTCATGTTGAACACCTGCTTCACACTCTGACTGGCTGAATCCAGAGCTCAGCGCCAGAGACTGGATTAATATGATGATCACACACACACACACACACACACACACTCACACACACACACACACACACACACACACACACACACACACACACACACACACACACACACACACACACACACACACACACACACACACTCACACACACACACACACACACACACACACACACTCAGGCTCACAGATATTAGCTGCGTATGAATATTTACTGTAGTAATATAGGTTAAATAGCAGCTCCTGGGCCTGAAGTCCCTGTAGGCTTCACTGACACACACACACACACACACACACACACACACACACACACACAGCGCTACAGGAGTGTGTGTGTGTGTGTGTGTGTGTGTGTCAGTAGTTATCTGTTAGCTGGCAGCATTTTTCTGATAATTATCATAATGATTATGATTTTAGAGAGTGTTAAAATCTTAATAAAATATTTATCCTTTCCCTCTTCCTTCCTTTTGTGTCTCCGGCGGCGCCGAGCAGACACACAGACGCTCTGAAACATTCATCTGCTTCCTTCTCTCCCTCCGCTGCTCCTCAGCTCAACGACAGAGTTCAGCTTCAGGTGATCTGATCTGAAGGAGAAACGTCCTCACAGGTATAGAAGGACCAACCAGAGCGTGTGTGTGTGTGTGTGTGTGTGTGTGTGTGTGTGTGTGTGTGTGTGTGTGTGTTAAACAAGTGTTTTAAGTTTGAAACCTGCTGATCAGGCAGGAAGCATCTTAACACAGATTATACTGATAATACACACACACACTCAAACACACACTAATCCCTGTCTCATTAGTTCACTCTGTCTTCAAGTCATCTCACACTCACACACACACACACACACACACACACACACACACACACACACACACACACACACACTCACACACACACCAGCACATCTTCAAACAATAATCCTATGAATATGATCAGGGATTTGGGCCACAACACTAATCAGACTGACATCTCTGGACAGGGATTAAACACACACACACACACACACACACACACACACACACACACACACACACACACACACACACACACACACACACACACACACACACTCCCAGCAGTGGGTTGTAATCTTTTGAAGACATGCTGACTCTTCTCATAATCTGATGTCAGAGAAATAATTTGGTTAATCTGAAGAACGTCTCGATTTGACAAACATACAAACATCCTGCTGCCATGGCGATGGTCACATGTTCAGGTGCCCCCCCACCTCCAGACCCCATCCACACCCCATCCAGACCCCATCCAGACCCATCCAGACCCCCATCCAGACCCAATCACCTCCAGACCTTATCCAGACCCCATCCAGACCCCATCCAGACCCCATCCAGACCCTGGACTGTGTCTGAAACCACTGCCTTCCTCATTCAGTCACTCCCCATATAGATATATATATATATATATATATATATATAACACACACAGTGTTTACAGTAACAGTGACTCTCACTAATCAGCCATATAGTCATTGATCCATATAGTCATTGATCCATGCAGTCATGTATTGATACAGTCTAATCCTTCATTAATACATCACACCCCTCCTGTTTGTTATAAATGTATTGATCTGTGTGTTATTAGACGCTGCAGACACACTGATGTGCAGACTGAGGAGGATAAATGTCAGATTCTTCTCTGCATGTATGTGAAGCAGCAGCTGAAATATTAGAGTTTAAAGTGTCCTGTGGTGAGTTCAGGGACTGAGGGAGATTTGGATCTCAGTGACAGAGCTTAGCGCTGACACCAGCCTCCCTCTGTGCACTCTCAGAAACACAAATCCTCCTCCTCAGCTTCTATCTCATCTCACACGTTAAACAAAAGGAGTCTTAATCCGGCCTCCTTTAATCCCCGTTTGCTTTGCAGACACTGCGTCTGAAGGCAGCAGATTAATCCCAGAGGCCACCGGGTACGATCACCGCGGAGACGGCTCAGCGCCTCGGCCCGCCGGGGTTCCTTTCTCCCGCTGAATCGCCGTTAACGGCTTAAATCCAACAAGGACCGAGCACAAACACACTGAGGAAGTCCTGCTTTATTAAGTGGGAAACTGGAACTTTCCTCCTTCTGCTGCTGCAGATAATTCACAGCTCTGATGTGGATTTGTGAGGAGATTAAAGCCAACAAAGATTTATGCATTTTTTAAATTACTGAAATACAAACATGAAGCATGAAAGTGTGAGCGGGAGGTGAGCGTGAAAAATGAGAAATGTAATAAGAAAAGCAGAGAGTCACAGTAAATCCAGGAGGAGATGAAGTCCATGTTTGATTCAGTCTCTGTTGTTTTAACATAAATAATGATGATGTGTGAGTGAACATGCAGAGAGGAGGAACAGGAAGCTTCCTCAGGATCCCAACATGTCACATACAAACTAAGATCAGCTGTTTGGGCCGTAAAGTGCTGCGGCAGCGGAAAGGCCGAGCTGCCAGCTGTGGAAATATTTTAAATATAGTGTACGCTTCATCTGATAGAGATGTTTCTAGGAGGCTGCTGTTCCCATCAGCAGCAACACACTGCTTCACTTCCTGTCTGCTGCTCCAGACTGAGAGCACGCCGACCCAAATCTACTGCAGGTGGTGTGGAGAAGCAGCTCATAACCCCTAACATCTGCACCAGGCTTCAGGTGCAACACCAGCGGAGAGGAAATAAACAGATGTGTTTCAATGTTTCCTCTTTATGTTAATAAAAACACACATTTGTTTTAAAGCTGCTGTGTGTGTGTTTTCTCTCTCTCTCTCACACACACACAGAACGAAGCAGATTATAGAGAAATAAAAGACTGAAAATTAATATCAGCACTATTTCTTCTGTTGTTTCTGTCCAACAACTGATGACTTCACCCGTCTTTTAATGACCAAAGCTCTGACACGCCCTGCCCTGACACGCCCTGCCCTGACACGCCCTGCCCTGACACGCCCTGCCCTGACACGCCCTGCTCTGACACGCCCTGCTCTGACATGCCCTGCCCTGACACGCCCTGCCCTGACACGCCCTGCTCTGACACGCCCTGCTCTGAAACGCTCTGACACGCCCTGCCCTGACACGCCCTGCCCTGACACGCCCTGCCCTGACACACCCTGCCCTGACACGCCCTGCTCTGTGAAACTCAGAAGCAGAACCTGGTTGCAGACACGGAGAAGCTTCTGGGCTGATGAGCTGTGAGCTGTGAGCTGGCTGCACAGTTTCACAGACGTCAGCTTGTGGTTCAGAACTTTGTGACGGACGTGATCTGATGTTTGTGGAATTTTGGAAATGCAGAGAAATGAAGTGGAAGAGTTTTCCTGCAGAGTCACAGACTGGAGCACACTGACTGAAGGGAACTGAGACCTTTAACAGTGAACACAGAACAACGTCTTCATCACAGTCAGAGAACAAACAACCAGCTGCTGCATTATTACACTGAGTTTAATGTTGATTCATTATGAAACCAACGAGTGATGTCACACCTCGCTGCGTCTGTTCAGACTGTGGTCGTAACCGTTAAAGGCTGCCGACCAATCAGAGCTCACCTCTTCTATCTTAACTTCTTTCCTTCAGTTCTATGGAGATTATTCCCTATCTTTATTCAAGAGCGTAGTATATAAATTTGAGAGCAAACTTTATTGATTTTACGTTCAGATTTTGTAATTTGTCCCTCAAAACCCTCCCCTCGCACTCAAACTTCAACTCTTCTCCTCGCACTCAGGTTTCTTCTGCGCGCTCGCTAAGTTTCTGCTCACGGATTTCTCCACTGCGCTCTGGTTTTTTTTGTGTAGCAACAAGCATAGCAACCACCCTGTCAGAATCATCCAGTCAATAGAAGTCATGCTTGTTGCTACACAAAAAAATCAGAGCGCAGTGGAGAAAACCGTGAGCAGAAACTTAGCGAGCGCGCAGAAGAAACCTGAGTGCGAGGAGAAGAGTTGAAGTTTGAGCGCGAGCAACATTGTATCCGAGTGCGAGCACACAGTTTGAGCACAAGCGGAGCAAATCTGAGCGCAAGCAGAGGCTGTTTGAGTGCGAGGGGAGGGTTTTGAGGGACATATTACAACATTTGAACGTAAAATCAATAAAGTTTGCTCTCAAATTTATATACTACGCTCTTGAATAAAGATAGGGAATAATCTCCATACTGTTCATCCTCTGCTTCTTGTTTCACCTCCTCACTACATTCCTGTCTGTCCATGAAACATGATCTCACACACTCACAGTAACACACACACACACACACACACACACTGAGCTCATTATTTCAATCAATGCACAGGTGACGTGAAGATCTGAGAGAGAATGACGAGCAAGATTAACACACACACACACACACACACACTCACACACTCACACAACAGGAGATGACAGGCTCGATGTGACCACACACTGCTGTGAACACTAACACTATTAAAGGTTACTCTGTGTGTGTGTGTGTGTGTGAGTGTGTGTGTGTGTGTGTGTGTGAGTATGTGTGTGTGTGTGTGTAGCAGCTAAATTGGCTTAAGCAGACTGAGAACTAGAAGTCATGTGATGGTGAACACAGCTCTGTGTTTCTCACAGTTTGATGACTTCAGTTTGTTTCCAAAAAGCTTCACAAGTCAAATTTAAAGAAAAGTTTAAAATGAAGAATAAAACAGGACAGCACAGTATGAATAATGTCTAATAATTTATATATCAGACACGTTACATCTAGTTTATGTAGAAGACAAACATCTTTAGCTGCTGTTCTTCCTCTGGCTGCTGATTCAGACATATTATATTATATATAATACAGTATAATATATATTATATATTATACAGAGGATAAAAACATTTCAGTGTGACGTGTTGAAGTTTTCTACATGTGTCCTAAAAGCCTGGAGCAGCCGGCCAGCTGGATATAATTAGTTTCTGCTCTGATTTCATATCATAAATGTTTCCGTCAGGTCTGAAGATTTGATTGTGAAAATTGTTCAAGCAGTTTTTTTCTATTTGTGGACTGTGCAGCTGCTTCATGTGAACTCCTGGTGTTTGTATGGAACAATAATAAAAAGCTTCACACTGTAGCGCTGCCTTTATGACCCACAGCTTATTAAAACCAGGATGACAAGCTTGTTTGGTCCAATAATGGTGAAGGTTTAAGACGCTCTTCACACGTTTAAGAAATGTAAAAACAATCTAGTCTGGATGGTAATTTGTGTTTAATATATTTTATTAGCTGGTTAAAACATCTTCTCCCTCATTAAAACTGTGTAAATATTTTCCTCCTTCACTGTAAAGTTCATCTGTTTCCACATCAAACATGTAGAAGAGTCCAATACTGGACCGCGATTGGTCCAAACTAGCTGTGATGTCATCAGTCCTGCAGATGTGTCCAGATGTTTAAGATGAGCTCAGAGACGCTTTTATTCTGAAGGAACTTCAAACGTTTTTCCACAATAAAACATTTTTGGACATATTAGGTTGAAGAAAATAGTTCTGTTAAAATTAACGCCTTTATTTATTTAATAAACAAAGTTTAAAGTCGACTGAAGATACGAATCATATGAAACTAGACGAGCTGAAGCACCGACCAGGTGCTAACCCCCCTACACTACCCTACCCTACCCTACCCTACCCTACCCTACCCTACCCTACCCTACCCTACCCTACCCTACCCTACCCTACTCTACCCCTTGTTGGAGGTTAAATAACGTCTCATCTTTCTTTTTTCATATTTGCAGGATTATTGTGAACCTTGTTGAAACTTTAAAGGCCTCCATGTTTTTATTATTTCTGTTATCCATAAAATAAATCTGTAGTTTAAATTATATTAAACAAAAAACATTTGAATTTATTTCCTTGATTCATTAATTCGGTGAGTTTAATTTTAATTTCCATTATTACAATCACAAAACAATTAATTGTGATTAATCACAGTAAATTGTGCGATTAATTAGTTTAATTTTTTTTAATTGACTGACAGGCCTAAAAAAATTCATGTTACATTTATTACTGCAACTAATGATTATTTTCATTAATCAGTGGTTTGGTTTATGAACTGTGATCAGTTTACAGGAAGCAGAACATATTCACATTATAGAATCAGAGAGAAGTTATGATAATCGATCGATTATAATGTTAAAAAGACAAATGACTAGAAAATGTTGCACACAAACCTGAAAAGATGAAAAGTTTAAAGTGCAGTTTAACATTAAATCCACTTTTCAGTTCATTAATCACAGACTGGCATAAATAAGATAAATTATCTAAAAATAGTAAAAACTTTCTCAGAATTCTGAAATAAAAAGTCACAAAAATAATAAATAAAATGTTTTTAAGAGGCAGAAGTGAAGAATTTCTGCTTCATTAATTGACTCAAAACAATTAATTAATTATCAGCTGAGTGTGACATCATTAACAGAAAACTAAAATAAAGCCAAAATATTTAGTTTGCTGCACTTCCTGCTTCAGAAACAGTCTGAAGGTGGCGCTAGAGAGAAGATCGACGTTCCATCAGGTCATCCTGACGAGAACATGAAGATACGACGACTGAGACACCAAAGGAAGGAAGGAAGGAAGGAAGGAAGGAGTCTCGGAGGTTTGAGGAGAGATAATTAACTCACTGAGGACCCTCGACACACACACACACACACACACACACACACACACACACACACACACACACACACACACCTGACTTCACAGTATGTGAGTTTAATCTGTGAGCTTCATTAAAACCCTGACGAGACAGAACAAAGAGCTGACTGCACCTGAACACACACACTCACACTCACACACACACACACACATTCACACACACTCACACACGCACACACTCACACACACACACACTCACACATTCACACACACTCACACACTCACACTCACACACACACACTCAGGAGGAAAAGGTAAAGTCCTGAATCAGCAACAGTCCTGAACCTGGACACACCAGGTCAACTGGGAGTGTGTGTGTGTGTGTGTGTGTGTGTGTGTGTGTGTGTGTGTGTGTGTGTGTGTGTTGCTGAGTTAACAGTAACACACACTAATTACAGAGCTCTCTCTCTTTCTGCACTTTAAAGGGCGATTTTGTCTTTTTTTTTTAATCACGTTTTAACTATTGAAGTTCTGAGATAATTTATTCTCTTCATTCTGATTGGCTGATAGCCGTGGTATAACGAGCGTATCCTACACCGATGACATTTAACGTCCTTCTACAGTCCTGTTTTTAATTATCACTCTGCTGCTGCCGTTGAAATGTTTCCCGCCATCTGTAAGCCAGCAGGGACGATGCAGAGCGGCAGCACGCCGCCGTGAAGCGGGAGAGATGACGACCACGGCGACTGTACAAAACCTACAACTAATCAATGAGACGTGTGCGGGACAGAGTGCACAGTGAACCCATATGTAGCCCATCGTTGCTAACTTTGGAGCTAACAGATTTTCATCATTTAACTGACACACTGTAGTCTGTGCTGCACATTTACTGCCAGACTGACAGCTTACCGCTAACCTTCTCCTCTGCTCCGCTCGTATCCACCGTCACTTTCTCTGCGTCCAGCTCGCTACGCTAACACACTAACACCGCATTATTTAACAGAGTTACGCTCGTTTCCCAGGCAACGACACAGAGGTTCACTCCCGTCCTGAACAGCTGCACAGACTCCCAAACACTAAATATTTCTGAATGATGGATATTTGTTGTTAATTCTGGCATTAAAACATATTTTTTGTCCTGGCGGGTTCTGGTTGATATAATTGTAGGAGAAACACTGATTCAGTAAACGTTCAGTATGTTTAGTAAACGCTCAGTAACCGTTGACAACAGTTAGACCCAGAAGTCTCCGTTAGTTTGGAAGAGTCCAAAGAGGTGAAAACAGCGGGGAAAGCTGTTAGCCTAGCTTAGCATCAGGTGGGGAAAGCTGTTAGCCTAGCTTAGCATCAGGTGGGGAAAGCTGTTAGCCTAGCTTAGCATCAGGTGGGGAAAGCTGTTAGCCTAGCTTAGCATCAGGTGGGGAAAGTGTTCGCTTGGCTCCATCAAAAGACAAAGAGAGTTCAGAAATGTAAAAATGAGACGTCGAGGTTTGTTAACAAACTAACAAACTGTCAACAAGCTAAACTCAAACAGCCGTTGCCCCCGACGACCGGGTGCGCTCATTAGCCTCGCTCCATCACCACGGTTATTAGGGCGTGGCGGCCATCTTGAAACAGGGCCGTGGAGAGTTTAATTTCATTCTCTGCTGCTTCACACACACACACACACACACACACACTCACTGCCCTCACAGCCGTCCATATGTGCAGCAGGGAGGGACGGACAGGAGGAGAAACCAAACACACCCTCAGGCTGCAGTTTGGTTTTAAACTGATTCATCTTCCTCTTATTGTCTCATCGTCACCGTCAACTCGCCGTCCTGCTGCCACAAACACTCGCAGCACCAAACGGATTCATCCGCCGCTGCAAATAGTCCCCACAGTAAACCAGTGTGTTTGTTCTAAACTCCAGGAGCAGCTGCTTTATGATATAATAACTGAACCTTTTTAAACATGAAACATGAACATATCAGTCAGCACATTACTGATTAAACAATCAGTTGTTTGATGGATGGGATGAAATGTTTACTGTCACAGAGACAAACCAGAAAATATTCATAAAATAAATAAATAAACAGCTGGTGATTAAATTTAAACTGATCGCTGCGACTCATCTGCACAGTTATCATAAAATAAAAGACAATTAAGTTTTTTACCCATAAATACAGTTAAAATATGTGTGTGTGTTTATATAAGCTCAAAGGAAACATGAGAATTATAATCATAATATATTTTATATAATTATAATTTATTTTTGTATTTTAATGGTTTGTTTCAGTGATTATCAGAGTTACAGATGTTTGCTGTAGGTGGAGATTTCCTCCTTTTATTTTATCTATGAGATGTAATTTTCTGTTATTTTATTGGTGCCGTAGCTGCTGGAATATTAACATTTATTTATTTATTTATTTATGTATTTATTTATTTATTAATGTTGCAGCGTAGCGCTGCGTCCTCCAGCAGCCATCCTGCAGAGTTCAGATCCTCTCAGGTTCTCAACGTTCAGACGCTCGTTTGTGTTCGTTTGTCACCATTGAGATTTATTTTCTGGAAACACACACACACACACACACACACACACACACACACACACACACACACACACACACACACACACACACTCACACACACACACACACACACACTCACACACACACACACGCAGTAAACAAACTCCTAATGAGCTTCAGAGGTTCTTTAATTACTTTGGTGCTAATTGGTTTACATGAAAATCAGCTTGCTGCCCTCAAACATGGAAACAGACTGAAAGACGAGTTTGTGCCAAAAGATACACGATAGAACCGCTGGAACACGTAGATGAGGTTCTGCTGTTAGAACACGTAGATGAGGTTCTGTTAGAACACGTAGATGAGGTTCTGCTGTTAGAACACGTAGATGAGGTTCTGCTGTTAGAACACATAGATGAGGTTCTGCTGTTAGAACACGTAGATGAGGTTCTGCTGTTAGAACACGTAGATGAGGTTCTGTTAGAACACGTAGATGAGGTTCTGCTGTTAGAACACGTAGATGAGGTTCTGTTAGAACATGTAGATGAGGTTCTGTTAGAACACGTAGATGAGGTTCTGTTAGAACATGTAGATGAGGTTCTGCTGTTAGAACACGTAGATGAGGTTCTGCTGTTAGAACACGTAGATGAGGTTCTGCTGTTAGAACACGTAGATGAGGTTCTATTAGAACACGTAGATGAGGTTCTGCTAGAACACATAGATGAGGTTCTGTTAGAACACGTAGATGAGGTTCTGCTGTTAGAACACGTAGATGAGGTTCTGCTGTTAGAACACGTAGATGAGGTTCTGCTAGAACACGTAGATGAGGTTCTGCTGTTAGAACACGTAGATGAGGTTCTGCTGTTAGAACACGTAGATGAGGTTCTGTTAGAACACGCAGATGAGGTTCTGTTAGAACACGTAGATGAGGTTCTGCTGTTAGAACATGTAGATGAGGTTCTGCTGTTAGAACACGTAGATGAGGTTCTGTTAGAACACGTAGATGAGGTTCTATTAGAACACGTAGATGAGGTTCTGCTGTTGGAACACGTAGATGAGGTTCTGTTAGAACACGTAGATGAGGTTCTGCTGTTAGAACACGTAGATGAGGTTCTGCTAGAACACGTAGATGAGGTTCTGCTGTTAGAACACGTAGATGAGGTTCTGTTAGAACACGTAGATGAGGTTCTGTTAGAACACGTAGATGAGGTTCTGCTGTTAGAACACGTAGATGAGGTTCTGTTAGAACACGTAGATGAGGTTCTGTTAGAACACGTAGATGAGGTTCTGCTGTTAGAACACGTAGATGAGGTTCTGTTAGAACACGTAGATGAGGTTCTGCTGTTAGAACACGTAGATGAGGTTCTGTTAGAACATGTAGATGAGGTTCTGTTAGAACACGTAGATGAGGTTCTGCTGTTAGAACACGTAGATGGGGTTCTGCTGTTAGAACACGTAGATGAGGTTCTGCTGTTAGAACACGTAGATGAGGTTCTGTTAGAACACGTAGATGAGGTTCTGCTGTTAGAACACGTAGATGAGGTTCTGCTGTTAGAACACGTAGATGGGGTTCTGCTGTTAGAACACGTAGATGAGGTTCTGCTGTTAGAACACGTAGATGAGGTTCTGTTAGAACACGTAGATGAGGTTCTGTTAGAACACGTAGATGGGGGCAGATGGGCAGACGGGGAACAGGGAGTCCAGGAAACGTCAGCAGCAGCCAGATGACCTGCTGCTGCTGCTGCTGCTGCTGCTGCTGCTGCTGCCACCAGCCTCAGCCTCCAGCAGCTCCTCCATGTTCTCCAGTGCAGCTCTACCACCTGCTTCCCTTCACTGCTCCTCTAATTATAAACATTCAGCAGTTTAAATGTTTTATTCACCAACACACTAACCTGACCTCTGATCTCTGACACCTCTATAACCTCCATATCTGCTGAGTGAAACACAGCAACGTGTCAACACGCACGACAAAGATGGAAAACACACACACACTCACACACACTCACACACACACACACACACACACACACACTCACACACACACACACACACTCACACACACACACACACACATCTCTAAAATGCTGCAGTGTTTACAGAGTTCTCTCTCGTTAGTCTACATTTTTTTATTTTAAGTTATTTTTTGACGTTTCTGCATGAAAATATTTTTAACTGCAAAACCTGAGTTCTTCTCTTTATGTCTGTTTTATTGTTTTTATTCCACAACTGATTTTAACGTCTGTTTTCCAGTAAAACCCTCCGACTGCAACTGGAGAGAGAGAGAGACTGAGGTTTGATCCATCAGCTGATTGACAGACTGCTGCTTCCTGTCTGCAGGTTCTCCGTCTGTTCTACGGAGAACCTTTGATTCTGTTCCAAACGTTCTCCAACAGGAAACCCGACTCACAAACATCTTCCGTCATCATCATCATCATCAGCGTCACATGATACAAAACAACCCATCACGGTTCTGCAAGGAAAAGACCAGAGAACCTGCAGAACCCTGCAGAACCCTGCAGAACGCTGTACGATGCTGTGAAGAACCCTTAAAGAACGCAGGAGGTGATGTGACACGAGAGAGAGAGACAGCAGTTAGTGGATCGATAATCTATTGATCAGCATTGATTATCAGTGAACGGTTTTAGTGTTTTATTGATCAGCTGTTTTTATTTCAGATCTTTCGGTTTCTGATCGTCGACGTTTTCTGACATTTTACAGCAAATAATCTGCAGATTTATTAATAATGAAAACAGTTTCAGCTCTGATTCAGTTTATAAGAAGAAACACAATAATCTGACTTATTATTGTTATTATTACTCAGCATCATCATGTCTCAGGTCTGCTGATGATTTAAACTGAATATATTTTAGTTTTGTCCTTTTCATCATCATCATCATCATCGTCACAACATCCTGAGATCTTTTCGTCCTCAGAGCTTCAGATCGTAACCAAACCAGGACCCGTCTGACGCCGCAGTAACTGATCCTGCTGACATAATAATAATAATAATAATAATAATAATAATAATAATAATAGTATTTGTGTGTTAACAGCTGATAGATCATTTCGGGCTTTTCTGTAATTTTAAACTGAATCTCTGATGATATAAAAACACATTTTTAGTGAATCACTGCAGTCAGACGGTTTAAATCAGATGAAATTATCAATAATAATGTTGGAATGTGAGTTTTATAACCATAAAAATACAAATAGTGAAGATGAAGAAATAAAATAAATGTGTTTCTTTGTGTGTCCTGCATCTCTACTCTGCTCTACTACACTTCATGTTCTCTCCAGCTGCTGTAAAATCACACATATGAACATCTGATCGATCAGATCAATAACACTATCAGAATAAAGACACTAATGAACATCAGTGTCGAGATGAGATAAAAATGTCTTTCCTGTCCGCTTGTTGTGATGGATGTGATAGTGTTTGTGGGTCAGTGTGCAGCAGGAGGTGTCACTACTATCTCAACTATGTGCTGGCACTATTTTTGCGGTATTTGCGGTATTTGCGGTGCGCGTGAAGTATTTGTGCGCCGCTGCTGATGTGAACAGAAAAGTTTCTCTCATGTGAAATCAGCGGAATCTGCTGTGAAAGGTGTCCGATAGAAGAGAGGAGAGAGGGGAGAGGAGAGAGGAGGAGAAAGGAGGAGAAAGGATGAGAGGAAAAGGGGAGTAAAGGAGAAGGGGGAGAGCAGAGGGGGAGTAAAGGAGAAGGGGGAGAGCAGAGGGGGAGAAGCAAAGGAGGAAATGAAGGGAGGAGATTTTCCAGCTGGAAACTTGGATGCCGACACAGAAACAACAACTCCCATGTTCAGAGCCCCTCCAGCCCGAACCCGAACCCTGAACCTCCCCCCCTCACCCCCGGGCTCCGGTGTCCCCGCTTACCTTTGAAGGTGTCCGCCCGCGCGCCCGTTAGTCCCAGTGAAACCAGTAAAAAAAGAAGCGGAGACCAGTAAAGTTCCAGCCCGCTCCATGTTCACACCGAGACCCTCCGGAGAGGAGAGGAGGGAAAACTACTGATTAACTCCGACTTCCACTTCTTCTGCTTCTTTTTCTTCTTCTTCTTCTTCTTCTTCTCCTGCTTGTCCTCCTCTTCCTCCTCCTTCTTCTTCTTCGTGTCTGCCGCTCTGGCAGACAGACAGGTAGACAGACAGGTAGACACACAGACCGGTCTGCGGGTTCAGTCTTTGCGCTCCGGTTTCTCTCCCGTTTCTTTTTCCTCCGTTTGTCTTCAGAGCGGAGAGAGAGCCTGGCGCTGACGTCACAGGGGGGCGAGCGATATTAAGGGGGGGGGGGGGGGGGGGGGGGGGGGGGGGGCTAACCTTACACAGTTTTATAAGAACATTTAATACAATTGTCATTTTATATCTTATTTATTTTATTTATTTACATAATTTACTTTTTTAAACATTTTTATTTTCTTATATTTTCAGGTTTAATGTGACACAATGATTGTTTTCATATAAAACTTATCTTTATAATATTCAGTATTTTATTTCACTTTATTTATTCATCAAATGTTTTGTGTATTTAATTTTTATTCTTTGGTTTTTACTACGTTTATTCGTGCATCATATTCTATATTTCCACTTTACTTAAATTATGTCTTAAAATACTTTTTTTTATATTATATTATGCTATTATAGTAATATTATATTTATATTGTATTTTTATCTTTTAACTGTTACTTTAATTGTATTTAGGCTGTGAGAATGAATTTCTTTTTGTAGTTTTTCTGTTGTTGCTAAATGGATGAAGCGAAACCCTCAAAATCTCCCAGAGAGTAAATAAAGAGGAATAAATGAATGACTGGATGGATGGATGGATGGATGGATGGATGGAGGGCATAAACATCTACTAATACTGGAAGAAATATGTAGTAAAAAGTAATGTTTCATCTAATATACATTTCAGTAAATATATTTTCTCTGTGCACACTTCCTGCAGATATTTATGTGTGTTATGTTGTTGCTGAGCTGGTTTAGAAGAGTGTGTCTGTCTGACTGAACCTTTAAACGGCATCACGTGACCAATGAACGCTCAGTAAATAAATGCAGCTCTGTGTGTATTTCAGTGATGTGGCTGCAGCTGGAACACAGTCCTCCATTCACAGTTGATTTGTTGCTCTCTGCTGCCCTCTACGGGACCACCGGAGGAGCAACAGCAACCCAGAATAACTACTACTGATGCAATATATCTATCTCCATACAATACTACTAGCAGAAATTGATAGAAAACAACCATAAAGGTTATAGTTGGACTATAAATTACATTTTATCTGCATAATTTATTCTTTATTGACATTTGGTGACTGCAGTTTGTCAGAGATCAGCTGTGCTTCTCTGGCCTCAGCTCTGAAGTCCAACCCCTCCCATCTGAGAGAGCTGGATCTGAGTGGAAACAAGCTGCAGGATTCAGGAGTGAAGCTGCTGTGTGCATGTTACTGTTGTAGCTGCTGGAGGTGGAGCTAGTTTACACTACTTTATATACAGTTAGCTAGTTCAGTCCACTGGTTCCCAACCTAGGGGTCGGGCCCCTCCAAAGGGTCAGCAGATAAATCTGAGGGGTCTCTGAACAGCAGCAGCTGCTCCTCTGAATCCTGCAGGTTGTTGTTATTCAGCTGCTGAGATCTACCTTCTACTCACTGTTACTGTTTAAAGAGGAAAGAAGAAGAAACAACGTTCTGATATCTTTGATTTTTGCTGAAATATTGGATCATTTGAACATTTATTGAAATGAAAGCATGTGAGAAGTTTAGAGGGAAAAATCACTATTTGGTGGAGCTGTTAACAACTCATAGACATGTGAAATGTGACCCCGACTACACACTGCTTTTTGTAAGACGTCAAAAGACAAAAAGGTTGGAAACCACTGGTTTCATCTTTAACAATGTGTTGTATTTTAAAAGCTTGTTATATTATCCATTGTGTCAAATCTGCATCTGAAAAGTAACTAAAGCTGTCAAATAAATGTAGTGGAGTAGAAAGTACAATATTTCCCTCTGAAATGTAGAAAGTAGCATCACATGGAAATAAAAAAGTAAAGTAAAGAAGCTCTAAACTGGACTTAACTACAGTGTGTGAGTAAATGTAGTTTCCAGCACTGGACAAGCCTTTATATACTTCACATATTTTTGTGTCCTTTTGTTTTGGGCCTGTGTTTCCTGTTTTGGTGCTTTGGTTATTCCAGGTTACAGTTTGTGTTTATCCTTCCTGTTTCAACATGACACAAAGCCAACTCCATGAAGAAATAGTTTCCCAGTGTGGGTGTAAGAACTTGACCTCAGCCTCATCCAACATCTGACTGCTGGGACGGATCCTGGCAGCAAGGTTGCAACATGTGGAGAAAAGTCTGAAACTGTGAGAATGGTGTCACAATCACATGTGGAGGTAATGTTGACGTGTCCGCACACATTTGGTGTGTTTCTAGAGGTTTTCAGACCTACAGGAACCATGAGAGCACACTGATGGTTGGATTCACTCAGTAAATCTGCTTTGTGTTGATATTAAATAAACTAACAGACAGAAACATGTATGATGATGTCACTGTTTATTATACAAACCAAATCTCTGTCTCATTCACACAAACACAAGTCATGATTAGAATAAAAAAAAGCATTCCAGACTTGTGCATCACCTTCATCATCATTACATAAATATCTACATTTTTGAGGTAGTTTCAGAGCCAAGTAGCTAAAAGCCCCGCCCCCACCTCTAACCAGCTCCTAGGTAGATAAAAGCCCCGCCCCCACCTCTAACCAGCTCCTAGGTAGATAAAAGCCCCGCCCCCACCTCTAACCAGCTCCTAGGTAGATAAAAGCCCCGCCCCCACCTCTAACCAGCTCCTAGGTAGATAAAAGCCCCGCCCCCACCTCTAACCAGCTCCTAGGTAGTTCAATAGACCCGTCCCCACCAATAAAAAGCTCTCAGGTATTTGAGAAGCCCCGCCCCCACCTCTACACAGCTTTCAGGTAGTTGAAGAGGGCGCTCAGCCCCCCCTCCAGCACCTCCTTCACAGGCTTCAGCAGCGGGTTGTGGACAATGTGGAGTCCTTTATCCAGAGGATGGCAGGCCAGCTTCTCCAGCCGGGACAACTGGTGCATCTCCTGAACACATCATCACTGTTACCAACATCACCTATTATCACCTGTCCATCACCTGTTCACCTGTTCATCACCTGTTCATCACCTGTTCATCACCTGTCCATCACCTGTTCACCACCTGTTCACCTGTTCACCTGTTATCAGGCCAGTTTTTCCTTCCTGCTGTCACCAAGTGCTGCTCATGGGGGGAACTGTTGGGTTTCTCTTTCTGTAAATTAAAGAGCGTGGTCTAGACCTGCTCCATGTAAAAGTGCCCTGAGATGACTTTGTGTTGTGATTTGATGCTTTATAAATAAAACTGAATTGAATTATCACCTGTTATCACCTGTTCGGCTGTTCATAAATCACTAAACTACAGTCTGACTTCAACAGTTAACAGATTTCTTAATGTTTGAAAGTGTCACTGCAGCTGGTCTGTAATCTTTACCTGTGGAACATCTTTAATATCATTAAAGTCCAGATTCAGCAGCTCCAACCTGAAAGAGATCAATCAATCAAATAAATCAAATAATTAAAAATGAATCAAATCAAGATGAGATGCAGTAATTGACTGAATTACAGGTATAAGTTCAAAGTGTTGAAAAAAGTAGGTTTTCTGAGGGTGTGTATATCTGTTCGTATTACCTTGGTGAGATGGTGTTACCTGGTGAGATGGTGTTACCTGGTGAGATGGGGTTACCTGGTGAGATGGGGTTACCTGGTGAGATGGGGTTACCTGGTGAGATGGGGTTACCTGGTGAGGTGGGGTTACCTGGTGAGGTGGGGTTACCTGGTGAGATGGTGTTACCTGGTGAGGTGGGGTTACCTGGTGAGGTGGGGTTACCTGGTGAGATGGTGTTACCTGGTGAGGTGGGGTTACCTGGTGAGATGGGGTTACCTGGTGAGGTGGGGTTACCTGGTGAGATGGGGTTACCTGGTGAGATGGTGTTACCTGGTGAGGTGGGGTTACCTGGTGAGATGGTGTTAGTGGTGTTACCTGGTGAGGTGGTGTTACCTGGTGAGGTGGGGTTAGTGGTGTTACCTGGTGAGGTGGCAGATGGCTTTGGGCAGAGAGTGGAGGCTGTTTCCCTCCACGATGAGGATCTTGAGCTCCACCAGAGCCTGGATGTTCTCTGCCAGGCTCTCCAGGCGGTTACAGGCCAGGTGCAGGAACACCTGTAGGGACAGATCAGTGAGGTGAGAGCGGACACACCAACAGGTCGCTCGCTGTGTGGAAACCTGACGTACCAGAGCCTTCATGTTGTAGACGCAGCCCGGGATGTGAGCAATGAGGTTGTGACTGAGGTTGAGTTTCCTCAGTTTGGTCAGGTTGGAGAGAGAAGCAGGCAGCGAGGACAGCTGGTTGTTGGCTAAACTCAACACCTGAGACACACACAGGCCGATGAGGAAGGGAGCAAACTGTGCTGAAGTCTTCATGTCTGAATTAGAAGGTCTGAAAATAATGTAATGAGTAGCAGCAGAAGTATTTATAGCATTAAAAGTTTCCAGCATTTACCTCGAGCTGTGTACACGCTCCCAGCTCTTCAGGAACTTCAGTCAGTCTGTTTCTGTAAGCAAATAAAACTCTCAGTCTCCTCAGCTGTCCGATCTCCGCTGGCAGGCTGCTCAGCTGCACACAACAAACAAACAAACAAACAAACAAACAAACAAACAAACAAACAAACAAACAAACAAACAAACAAACAATGTCTGTAATGAACAGTGAGGCCTGTAGGGGGCACTGGCAGCGTTCCACCCTGCTGGTGTTGTTTCTCAGACTGAAGGTTGAAGGAGGGAGGAGGAAGGTGAAGTGAGGACAGAAACTGGAGCCCGGTGGATTAGAGAGGAGATTATAACCTTTATTTATCCAGAGGACAGAGCAGCTGCTGGGGACGTCACTGCCTTGCTCGCAGGCACTCTGACAGACATTTACCTCCGCCTGGAAACACTCTGCTGCTGCCTCAGTTTCATGACATTAAGGAGAGATTTAAAGGGTCATTCCACCATTGCTACTCTGACACATTAACCTTAATGATGTCATAGTGATGTCACTATGCAGAAAGTCTGCGTTACAATCTGGAGTTTTAAAAACAAACTGTTTACCGGGCTCGGGTTTCTGATGAAAGACACCATGTAGTGCACCAGTCTGTCTGGATAATGTCCTCATAATTAACAATTTGAATCTTCAGTAATGAGAAAGAAAAACTACAGTTTTGTTGTTTCCATCTCTGGAACTCTTAGAATAAGGAGAGCAGGACTTACATTCGTTCATTTTGATGTTTTTTTTCAGTTTTCTTATTTATCTATTTTGTTAACTTTGCTTTTTTAAAAACACAACTTGACATTTTATGCATACATTTATATTGTTGTGCTGATTGTGTTTATAGATGGACACTGGAGAAGAGGTGAAAAACAGGCAACAGCAGGCAGAAAATCAGGAAAAGAGAAGAAACCCGGGAGGTGGGACGTTCACCTGGTTGCCCCACAGGTTGAGGACCACCAGGTTGGAGAGCTGAACCAGCTGAGGAGGAAGAACCTTCAGACTGTTGAGAGACAAATTCAGCTTCTCCAACTCCAACAGCTCCCACAGTTCAGCTGGGATCTCCTGCACCACAAGAAGAAGAAGAAGAGACCAAGGTTGGACCTGCTGCTACTTCTAGTATAACTTCTACTCGTACTCCTGCTGGAGGAGCTGCCGTACCTTCAGTCCTCGGCGAGCCAGACTCAGGACGTTGTATCCAAACTGTTTGATTGTGTGTCGTCGGATTCTGTCAGCCGACGTCAGACTGTCCTCGCTCCTCCTCTTCTCCTCTTTCACCTCCTCCTTACACACCGATCCCCCCATCCTTCTCTTCCCCCCACTGCCTCCTGCTTCCTCTCCTCCTGTGGCCTCTACTCGTCCTCCTCTTCCTCTTGTGTCTCCTTCAGCTTCTCCTCTCTGAATCAGATCACTCTGTCTGAAGTCTAAACTCTTTCCAGTCCAGACTCTACTGGATTCTGCTGTCCATGTCAAATCCACTTGTCCAGATATGATTCTACTATCCAGAGGAAATTCATGTGTTTACAATGAATTCAACGTGACCATCCAGGTCGATTCTACTGTCCACATTTTATTCTGCCATCTGATGTTGGGATGTTATTCCACTGTCCAGATGTCCAGATGTTACTCTACTGTCTGATGTTACTGTAGCGTCCAGATGTTACTCTACTGTCCAATGGTACTGATCTGTACAGATGTTATTCTACTGTCTGATGTTACTGATCTGTACATACAGCTGTTGTGTCCCTGCTCTGAAACGAGAACCTTGTCTTCAGTCTTTGCAGGAAGTTCTCTATTGTCTCTGTTCACTTTTTCATCTTCTGTCCGTCCTGAAGGTGGTGATCATCTCCTGTCGGTTCAGAAATTAAAGCTACGATTTAATCTCAAACCTTCCTCCTGCCAAAAAGACGTCTTACGTTCAGAAGATATTTTGGGGGAAATGTGATGCAACTGTAATTTCTGACTTCCTAAGTGTGTCCAACACATTCAGTAACACTTGAACTTTTTTTTTGCACTTTGCTGATGTCATTTCTTACTTTGATTAAACAAAATAAAACAAACAAAACAACACAACATCTGCTGTCTGTGTCTTTTTTATTGGACCTGAACCTTGTTAGCTACTTGAGAATTTGGATAACACTTTATTTTACAGGTCCCTTAATTTTATACTTATTTCCTGCAGATATTTAATGTCTAATTTTAGGACATTTGGTACAAATTATAGGAAAAAACAGCTTTGCTTTAATTGTAAGTTGCTTTAGTTAAAAGTGAGTGGATGTAAATGTTCAGTACAAACATCTCTCACCTGCATATTCCTTCAACTAAACAATGACTGTTCCAGTCTCTACATAATACATAACTGCTCACAGTATGTTACAGATATTATAGATTTTCATACTTTACTGGTTTTACAGTTAGTTTACAACAAAATAACATATTTTAACTATTTCATACATAAAATGACAAATAAGCACCACAATGAAACACAATGAAGAGAAAACAAAATGTCTAATTAAAAGGTTTGCTATGCTTCCTGAGGTGAGTCCTGTATTTCCTTTGTGCAATGCATGCTGGGTGATTGAATTATTCATTTATGTAACTGGGACAGTTTTAAACCTACAGCGTCTTCTTTTATAGCACAATGTTAGACTTGCTCTTTTATTGATTTTACTATTGGTTTTTATTATCCTTTGTTGAACTTTATCATTTCATTATAATGTTTTATTCATTGTTTCAGTAGAGTTTTATTGTTCATTTAAATCTTATATAAAATCTTTAATTACTTGTTTTGCATGTGCTAAATGAATAAAGGTTTTATCACTAATATTGTTGCAAATGTGCCTTTTTCATCAGATGTTACACTTTTTGAGGTCATTTATATGTTAAAAACATATAAAATAATAAAAACAGAATATTAACGTTAGTAAATATACCAGTGCATTTCCAGATATTATTTAAAATGTGACACAGAAAAGTAACTAAAGCTGTCAAATAAATGTAGAAAGTATAAAGTAGCATCACATGGAAATACTCCAGTAAACTAAAGAACCTCAGAACTGTTGTTCAGTACAGTTCTGGAGTAAATGTACATAATTACTTTCCAGCTGAGAAGAACAGAGTTCATCATTAATGCAGCAAAGCTGTAGAGAAGCAAACCATTTCTTACATGTTCTCAGTCGAAGCTTCAGTCTCCATCCAGATCCATCAAAGAGTCCTGGAGTTTGAATGTTGGTTGATGGTTGTTCAGTGTATTCTGTTAACTGATTGATCAGCTTATTGATGAATCCATTGACTGACTGACTGACTGTAAAGTGAACACGATGAAGTTAGGATTGTGTTTAGAGAAAGAGAGAGAGGAAACTCTATTTGAGGACGAACGCTGACAGACAACTAGACCTCACCTTTGACCAGCCCCCAACATACACACACACACACACACACACACACACACACACACACACACACACACACACACACACACACACAGTTGCTGCTGTCAGTCAGTCGGCTGGTTGGTCGTGTTGCCGTCAGCAGCAGATTGTCTCACACTGTGAACTCTGAGGAGGACCTTCTGTCACCAGACTGACCAATCAGGTTGTTTGTTTTACTGTTTATTTGTACAGAAAAACAAAACACCAACCAGCAGAAATCTATATTAGAGCACAGAAGCAAGTCTGCAGGGTTGCCAGCGCCCCCCTCAGGCTGTAATATCCATTACACACTTAACTGATGGATGAAAAATGGACAAGTTGGTGGATTTTAATAATTGAACTGTGAACTGGAATGAGTCAAAAATCATCATATATTTATCATAAATAAATGTAATCTGGATATTTTTATTTTATAGAATCAGATAAGATGCAGATCCTTCACTGACCTGAAAGCAGAAACAGTAAAAACATGTAGTGAAACATATTTACTGCATCGACCCACAGTGTAGTCGGGGTCACATTTCACATGTCTATGAGTTGTTAACAGCTCCACCAAATAGTGATTTTTCCCTCTAAACTTCTCACATGCTTTCATTTCAATAAATGTTCAAATGATCCAATATTTCAGCAAAAATCAAAGATTAGAGAAAAAGTCCAGAAACTGAAAACAGATTTGTGTATCAGAACTTTGTTTTTTCTTCTTTCCTCTCCCATTAATCATCTCACGACCCCTCAGATTTATCTGCTGACCCTTTGGAGGGCCCCGACCCCTAGGTTGGGAACCAGTGGACTAAACTAGCTAACTGTATATAAAGTAGTGTAAACTAGCTCCACCTCCAGCAGCTACAACAGTAACATGCTGCTCTAACACTGATGCTTCAGTATTAATAATCTAATGATGTCATATATAATAATATATCAGTCAGAGGGACCAAACCACTACTTTTACTGCAACACTTTAACTACATCAAGCTCACAATACTGATGGACTGTTACTGCAGTAAAGGATCTGAGTTCTTCCAGCACTGATAGTTGTTGCTTCTCACAGCTGGACAAACAGGTGTGTGGTATTAGATGTCGTGTAGAGGTGAATGTAGCACCTTCTAATTTCAGTCTAATAATATCTCCCATCAGTGTGAAACTAGAGCAGTTAATTATCAGCCTTCGTTCTTCTGTTCGTAGCAGCGGAGCTGAAGTCTGATTTCACTTCATTTCAGTTTCTGTTCTGTTGTCATTTTAAAGTGTTTTGAGCTGAGACAAAACTTGAGTTCAGACACTGATATAAAAGAACAAAACTTCTTCTGAATGACTTACTTTGAAAAACCATAAACTCTTTTTTTCAGGCAACAAAAGAACAAAGTTGTGAGATGTTTCGTTTTGTCTAAACAAGTACTGGAACTTGAATAAAATACAGTTTAGTTTAAAACAGCAGCCCACTGTGATGTGAGTGTTTGGAGTCTGAGCTTATTGTTGATGCAGCAGCACCACCTGCTGTCCAAACCAACAAACTACCAGCTCAGTCAATCTACACACTGAAGGAGTGACGTACCAGTCAAACTGCTGCTTCCTTTTTACTCTAAACAATGATTCCTTCTTTCTTTTTCTTCAGCTTTGATCTTCACTCTGAGACACTGAACAGAGAAGAAGAAGCCCAAAACAAAATGATGCTTCAGTGTTTTAGTTGCTTCAATCAAATGTCACATGTTACATTACAAAACCCGTCCTCTCCCGTCCTCTCCACCTCCCAGTAACACCGTCCAGTCAGACTCTCTCTACTCAGGACCTGAGGATGGTCAGTGAATCTGTCTGGGTGATCAGGATAGGACTGTTCTTCATACACAGATCTCACTTTCTTGTTTTCCTGGTATAACACCAGCTCTCTGTGTGCTGTGTTTGGATCCAGAGTGATTTGATGTGAATATTGTAAGAACTCAGCTCTGGTCTTGGGCTCTGCTGGCAGTAAAACATCCATTTCAGTGTCTGTCTGTGAGACCTCGATCCATTCCTCCCTCAGGATGTCCTGTAGTTTATCTCTGAGCAGCGACACAGCTGCTGTCACATTATCAAAGTATCTCAGAGGACGGGTATTGATGCTGGATGAGTCTGTAGGTTCACTGAGTTGTGACAGTGAGGGGTAGTTGAGTAGAAACTGGGTGTGATCCTCTGTGTGTGAGAGCTGCTTCAGCTCAGTGATCTCCTGCTCCAGCCTCTCCTGAAGCTCTTTGACTCGACTCACTTCAGTTTCCTGCTGGGATCTGATCTGCTGCTTCACATCAGAGCTTCTTTTCTGGACGAGATGGATCAGCTCAGTGAAGATCTTCTCACTGTCCTCCACTGCTTTATTAGCAGAGCGATTGACGGTCTCCACCTCCTGTTGAAGCAGCTTCACATCTTTCTCTCTGTCCTGGATTCTCTGCTGGATGTTTTGTCGACTCACCTCGAGCTCTCTCTGCCTCTCAGTCCTTTCTGCTGCAGCTTCCACCAGCTGGTGTGTTTGGAAAGTTCCATAGTGAAGCAGGAGGTGGAGCTCACAGTAAGAGGCCAGACACTGCAGACAGGACTTGGTGGCTTTCAGCTTCCTCCCAGGGCAGACATCACAGGCCACATCTCCAGCTCCAGCATAGCAGTGATCAGCTAGAGTAGTTTGATGTCTAGTATTCTTCAGCTCCTCCACTAAATCTGCTAACATGGTGTTTTTCATCAGGACAGGCCTCGGTGTGAAGGTCTGTCTGCACTGAGGACAGCTGTAGATCCTCCTCTGATCCTCTACATCCCAGTGTGTCTGAATACAGCTCATACAGTAGCTGTGTCCACAGGAAGTAGTCACTGGATCCTTCAGTAGATCCAGACAGATCGAACAGCAGAACCTCCTTCCATCCAGCTGAACTCCTCGCTGAGCCATTTTCACTTCTGAACGTCTGACAGTTTCACCTCCCTGCAACAGATAAAAGCTGAGCTGTGTTCAGGTTCACCTGCTGATCTGTAGCTGCTGCTGTTCAGTCGTCTGTCAGCTGGAAGATGTGACAGAGTGTGTGAGACGATCTCAGGCAGCAGAGGGAGGAGTTATAAGACTTTACTGCTTTTAGGAACAGGGGCAGTTAGTGTTTAATTTTTACTACCTTTGTTCGTAAAGAGATTGAGACGTGTGGTGAAGAAACTTTTAAATTTGAAAACAGTGTTCAGCTGGTGAAACCCTCTGTGTAACTTCAATGATTACAAAGACTTTCTGATATAAAGAGGATTTAAAGTTTTTAACATATTACAGTTGTGTTGTAACAATGTTTTATAGCATCATTTGAGTGGAAACCTTTGTTCAGTATCATTAACGGACAAAGGTCACAATGAATGACTCGAGTCAGATATGAAGCAATATAATATTAAATAATATAATAATAACCATAAACCATAATCCTTTACTTCAGCCAAAATGTGTAAAAGCACATGTACAATCCTGAATTCACACTTTGAATGAAGTCATACATAGTGCTGAGTGGCCCCTCTCAGAGTGTTGGAGGAGTGATGTGTAAATGTCTGTTTCACACTGTAGTTTAATGCTGTTGTTGCTCCACATGAAGCTGAGTCTGACAGTCTGACAGCAGAGTTACCAGGTTTACCTTCATTCCAGGAAGAGGAGCAGTTTCAGTTTAACCCTTAATAATCTGATGATTCTTATAAATATGATCCTCACTGATGGAGGAGATCAACCTAGAAAACACATGCTGCTCATCAGACACAGAGAACATCACTAACATCTAGAACATCAGAAGATGAAAGCTTTCATCCTTCAGTGATGGTTCATTAATGCGCTCTGTTCCCAAAAACTGGAACTACATCCTCAAACAACAACCAACAGAGGTTCCACCTGTCTGCACCTCACAGGAGCAGCTCAGCTGGAGGGAAAAGTAGCTGATATTATGATGGTTTTTTAGGCAAAAATTATATTATAATGTTTAAAAACAATATCATGTTTTTTTTTGAGGTTCATCACTGATGATAAATAATCTGAAGTCTGTAGTTTTGAACATTTAGTCAAAGAACATTTCCTTCATACAACTCAGAGCGAACTTCAATGTTTTCTGCCAAAGTGTTTTTAAACAGAGGATTCCAGATAGTTCTACTGAAATTAAGTTTCTAAATGCAGAAAAATTCAAATTAATTCCATCAAAGTCGATCAATTAAAGTATGTGTTAATAAAACCATTCGATTCCTATCAAGCTTTGATTTGCAGTGTCATTACTGAGAGTTTAGTGGTGAAGCATTATACAGCAGGACTGACTGTTGCTGTTGTAATAATGCATCCTCTGTCAGCTCAGGTCATCATTACATGTATGAAATTCACACTGTCCAGCCAAAACAACCCAAAATATGTGCTATATATGTGTGCATATATATATTATATATCATGTAGACACTGTAGGATCATCCCTTTACAGAAGCTGATGGTAGTTTTAATGAGGTCATTGGTGTTTGTTGAGGAGATGCTCCAGTTTTTTAGCTGCTTAAATATCCCGGTCTGTTGTTTCAGACTTCTGTTGAAACAGAATAAAACACTGTGAACGCGTTTCATGATGTTTGTGACGTCCTCTCCCCCTCCCTTCTCTCCTCAGCGTTGCTTCAGCTTGTAGCACCGCCCTGCTGGACTCTGGTCCCTCCCCTCTCTTCTCTTACTCTCCTCTTTCAAATTTTTTTTCCTGAAACCACAAACTCCTCCCAGCCCGCCTTCTAACAGCTCTGACTCAACAGAGCAGCAGAAACACAAACAGAAGAAGTCGTTTCCAGGAAACAGAGAGCAGGAGGCAGGTCAGTCTTCATTCAGCTGCAGTTTTATCTCATTTGTTTCACTTTAAAATGAACAATCAGAGAGAAAACCCACCAGAGTCACCGTTAATATTCGTTGTTTTATCACCATGACGTCATCACTGTGTTGCATCATGCCTCCTACAATGAAAAACACGAGTCAGGAAAGATATGATATCTTATTTTAGGATGATTAAACCGTATATTTTCTGATCAAAGACAGAAGCAGCATCAGGTTATTAGAAATGACTAAATGTAACTGACATATTCAGTCTATTTCTGCTCAAGCTGACAGGAAACAAGTCTGAAAGGTGGATTTGAAGATATGAATTGTTCCACTGAGCCAGTTAAAGCTCAGTCTGGAAGCTGCTGGTTAAAGAGTAATAACTACGGTCATATTATACTGACTGGATTTTCCAGTAATGAGTTGATGGAAACATATTTCCTGTTCATGTTTCCTCTGATCTGACATGCGATTGGTCTGAACCACTCCTCCAAACCAGAAACTCAGACTGAGTGAAGAGCAGGAGATGAATGATTGTGCTGAAGAGGAGGACGGCCGTCTGTCTGTGAGGAGTCACTGGTCCAAAGATTCACCTCCATTCTGCAGTCATGAACCCTCAGACACAAAGTAAGTCTCTACTGATGAAGTCAAACCTTCCTGACAATAAAACCTTGTTGAGATTTAACTGAATAACTGTCAGTTTTATTTACTGGGACCCAGTTCATAAAGTGCTGCTACATTAATGTTCAGATGAGTGTTGCACATGTTGTGCTGGAAGATTCTGTGGTACTGGGATCTCTGTTTATTCTGACAGTGATAAATAGACTTCAGTCAGACATTAGAACATTGTTGGCAACAAAAATACACAACAAACTGAGAAATTATAGGCTGGATTATTAAGATTAATTGGCAAAAGAAAGAATTGACACTCATCTCTCCCACAAAAGGTGAGAAATTAGGAACACAAATAGGATTTAGCTCTGAATTACTTCAACCTTACATCTACAGACTGGTGACAAACAGCTGGTCCAGGTCTGAGTGCTGGACCCCTACAGTGAGGGGTTCTGGTGGTTCTGTTATGCTGTGGGGGGCATTTAGCTGGCATGGTTTGGGTCCACTTGGTCCCTTAGAGGGCAAAGTTACTGCTGATCAATACAAAGTAGTTGTGAGTGATCAGTTTTATGCTGTGATGAAACATTTCCATCCTGATGGGAGTGGTCTCCTCCAGGATGACAAAGAGGGGTCACTGATGGTTTGATGAGTATGAAAATGATGTGAATCATATGCTTCACATTCACATTCACCACATCTCAACCCAATTAATAATCAATACCAAGACTGAGGAACACCATCTTCTGAAAGATGTTCCCTCATTTGGTGTTTTGATGATGGTGGAGGAGAACACTGTCTAACACTCAACACCCAACCAAATAACACAAAGTGAGAGACACTTTGTGCTTTTGATCATTTTACAGTATTTATATGTGAATGAATGTTTTTGCTGTTTCCAGAGGTCAGCGCCACCGACAGAGAGCAGAGTCTCCAACATCCAGCTGTCTGTCTATGAAGAGTGACTTCTCTAAAGAAGAGCCTCCAAACTTCAGTAATGAACCTGGACCCTCACACACAAAGTAAGAGACTGTTTCTACTGTAAACTGACCTGAAGATGATTCAGTGTCGTTACCCTTTAACCAAAAAAACGTATTCTAAGTGGATTAAATTGTGTATATGACGTCTTCAAACGTTGTTTCCTTTGTTCTCTTCCTGGTTTCTGCGTCCTCACAGTGATGTAACGTGACTCACTGCTGCAGTTAAAATAGAGAGAAGTCACAGTTAAGAACCACACAGATGTTTATCTGAAGTCTGTTTGTTGGATTTAAACCAGAGTCAAAGTTTCTCTTTGTTACCTCTCAGACTCCAGAAGATGAAGGATTCAGAGGAAGAGGAGGACGGAGCAGAGTCTGTGATAACCAGCTGTCTGTCTATGAAGAGTGACTTCTCTAAAGAAGAGCCTCCAAACTTCAGTAATGAACCTGGACCCTCAGACACAAAGTAAGAGACTGTTTCTACTGTAAACTGACCTGAAGATGATTCAGTGCTGAAATGTCTTTTCATAACTTACATTCAAATGTTGTGTGTGATGTCAGTGTTCATCGTTCAGGACGTCTTTACTCTGAGCTGAATGATCTGCAGAGGTCTCGTCCTCTCCAAAACAAATGTACTCAGGGATTACAACCAATAAAAAATGAATTAAGCAGTTTTATGTTAATAATCAGTCTATTTGGTGGACAAAGGACCTTCAGGAGGGGCTGAAGCTGCCACTAACATTTACTCAGCTTGTTTCTCTGATGACTTAAGATCCAGACATCCAATGACTAAAATCCTTCATTTTAATTTTAATGCAGAAAAGTTATATTATTATATATTATTATACCTTTTAATATTCATGTATTCCATCACCCAGTTTATCCATTTACCAGTACTTTTTATTTCTATCTATAGGATGCATGCTACACGAAAACATTTTCCACTTCTCATGTCAGCAGTTTGAAATACTGTTCAGAAACAAAAACTGATCCAGTGACTGAGAGTAAAGACCACTGCAGAAACAAGACAAACAACAAACACACAGTTTGTTCAATACTGATGTAAATCTACTCAAACTGAAGCTGAGATTTACTTTCATGTGGTTTCCATTGTTTTATTTCATATTTAATGTGCTGAAGCTCAAAGCCTGAAGAACACAAATGTGTAACTATCCAGATACTGACAGTCTGGACTGTTTATGAAGGGAAAGAGGACAGGACAGTTTTGTAAAATACATCTGCTTCAACGTTCAAATTATTATAAAGAAAACACCAGAACTTTCTATGTCTGTTTTCTTCCACAGTCATTGTTTTTTTCAGTAATGTAAATGACGTTAGGGATTAGAGAAATCTGGTTTCTTCAGGTACATTTCTCTGCCATGTATATGCATAACATGTGCGTAACAAAAGACTGTAGATAGGGAAAGTTGACCCTAACCCTAACCCAGTAAAAAAAACATTATTATACAGAACGATGCATCCGTGTGTTTAAAATGATTAGATCCAAAAAGCTCTAGTCACACAGGACTAGTTTTACCTGGGGAGCTCCTGATTTAGAAATTACCCCCATGTCTGAGTTTGTGTTATACATTCACATCAGATAAGCAAAATCTGTAGTTTACTCAAATTTACTGACACTGTCCCTCTGTATATGATTGATTTAGCACTAAAGGTGTTTGTATAGAGCCCGCTGAAGGATAGCAAAATGTTCCTTAATGCATAATGCCATTCATGTCATCCATCTCATCATATTTCAGGATTTCTCTCTTCTGATGGATTTGAGTTTGCTCGTTCTGTGGATGGGTCTCTATGCTGTTTAGCCTCCAGAATTTTCACCCAAAATGTTGTTAAAACTTTTTGTTATAATTTCCACCACCGTCTCCATAATTCAACTCATAAAAAAGATGCAGAGAAAACAAAAAACCTTGCTAAAAAACAAGTCCCATGCAAATAGGGCTAAAGTACTCCTAAAGGTCTGAATAAGTTGGTTTCCACCAACATTTGACTGTTAAATTAAGACACATCCTAGCAGTAAGAAAAAGTCAGGACTAACATACTGTCTAATACATCTGATCACTGTACTTTTCTTCTCTTTCAGTAGAAAGTGGTCAGCAGGAGGTTTTAGATGAACATAAGATCAGTCTGAGGAGGAGATGTGAACGTGTGACTGAAGGAACTGATGATGCAGGAAGTGAAACCCTCCTCAACAGGATCTACACTGAGCTCTACATCACAGAGGGACAGAGTGAAGACGTTAATACCCAACATGAAGTGATGCAGCTGGAAACAGCTTCCAAGATGGAGACCCTCCATGACGCTCCAATCAGGTGTCACGACATCTTTAAACCCTTACCTGACCAACAGAAATACATCAAAGTCGTTCTGACGAACGGCGTCGCTGGCGTTGGAAAAACCTTCTCAGTGCAGAAGTTCACTCTGGACTGGGCAGAGGGCTCGGAAAACCAAGATGTCAGTCTGGTGATTCCGCTTTCATTCAGGGAGCTGAACTTGATCAAAGATGAGCAGTACAGTCTCCTCACGCTGATCCATGATTTCCATCCAACATTACAGAAGGTCACAGCAGAGAAGCTCGCTGACTGGAAAGTTTTGTTCATCTTTGACGGCCTGGATGAAAGCAGACTTTCACTGGATTTCAACAACAGGAAGGAGGTCGTGTCTGATGTCACACAGAAGTCATCAGTCAGTGTGCTGCTGACGAACCTCATTGAGGGGAAGCTGCTTCCCTCGGCTCTCATCTGGATAACTTCCCGACCTGCAGCAGCCAATCAGATCCCTCCTACATGTGTTGACAGGGTAACAGAAGTACGAGGCTTCACTGACGCCCAGAAGGAGGAGTACTTCAGGAGGAGATTCAGTGATGAAGAGCTGTCCGGCAGAATCATCTCACACATCAAGACAACCAGGAGCCTCCACATCATGTGTCTCATCCCAGTCTTCTGCTGGATCATTGCTACAGTTCTGAAATGCATGTTGACTACAGACCAGAGAGGAGAGCTGCCCAAGACCCTGACTGACCTGTACTCACATTTCCTGCTGCTTCAGACAAAGAGGAAGAAGCACAAGCATGAAGGACATGAGACGAGTCCAGAGGAGCTGACGGAGGCTGACAGGAAACTTCTTCTGAAGTTGGGGAGGCTGGCGTTTGAACAACTGGAGAAAGGAAACATCATGTTCTACCAAGAAGACCTGGAGCAGTGTGGTCTTGATGTCACAGAGGCCTCAGTGTTATCAGGATTTTGTTCGGAGATCTTAAAAAGAGAGAGTGTGATCTTCCAGAAAACAGTCTACTGCTTTGTTCATCTGAGCATTCAGGAGTTTCTGGCTGCAGTCTACATGTACCACTGTTACACCAACAGGAACACAGAGGTACTGGAGGCCTTCCTGGGAGATGATAATGATGATGATTCATTGACTTATGATGACGATGACATGGACGATAACTTTCAGCTATCCCTAGATGACTTCCTGTACAGCACTATGGAGAAATCTCTCAAAAGTAAAAATGGCCACCTGGACCTGTTTGTTCGCTTCCTTCATGGCCTCTCTCTGGAGTCCAACCAGAGTCTCCTAGGAGGTCTACTTGGTCAGACAGAGAACAGTCCAGAAGTCATCCAGAGAGTCATCAACAACCTGAAGGAGGAGCAGGCTAAGTTTATCTCTCCTGACAGAAGCATCAACATCTTCCACTGTCTGATGGAGATGAACGACCGCTCAGTACATCAGGAGATCCAAGAGTTCCTGAAGTCAGAGAACAGATCAGAGAAGAAACTCTCTGAGATCCACTGCTCAGCTCTGGCCTACATGCTGCAGATGTCAGAGGAGGTTCTGGATGAGTTGGATCTGAAGAAGTACAAAACATCACGGGAGGGACGACTGAGACTGATCCCAGCTGTGAGGAACTGCAGAAAGGCTCGGTAAGTCCAGATTGTAACATCATTATAACGTCATCGTAGACTGTAAAAGAAATATGAGCATTGTCACTGTGACATCGCCCATTAGTTCATGGACTGCAGTTTTGGAGCCTCAATTTGACCATCGCCAATAATCATCTCACGACCCCTCAGATTTATCTGCTGACCCTTTGGAGGGCCCCGACCCCTAGGTTGGGAACCAGTGGACTAAACTAGCTAACTGTATATAAAGTAGTGTAAACGAGCTCCACCTCCAGCAGCTACAACAGTAACATGCTGCTCTAACACTGATGCTTCAGTATTAATAATCTAATGATGTCATATATAATAATATATCAGTCAGAGGCACCAAACCACTACTTTTACTGCAACACTTTAACTACATCAAGCTCATAATACTGATGGACTTTAGTAGGATGTACTGTAGTAGGATTTTTCATGCAGGACATCCAGACATTTCTGTGATCATATGACTGAGTTAACCTGTTGTGTTCATCCCTACAGGTTTTAATAACATTGAACTGTAGAGAGAGGACATCATTCAAGCTGCTGCATCTTCACATCTGAACTCATATTTATCAAAGTGTGATTTACAAACTGAAGCTGGTAGTTTGTTGGTTTGAACAGCAGGTGGTGCTGCTGCATCGACAATCACCTGAGAATCAAACATACAACAAGTGTAATCCACTGTTGTGTGAATCAGCAGATAAACAGCAGGTGGTGCAAATTCTCCAGTTGATGCCATTAAATTACTGCAGAAGAAGAAGACAACGAAATGACATCAGTCAAAGTTCAAATGATGGAAATGTGACATTTCTGATTGTTTCATGTATTGATTTGAGGAAGGTTACAGTCTCCTCGTCGCTCCACACAGATCTGATGTTTTCAGCTCTTCAGTGATGTTTAAGTCACATGATTCATAAATGTTATAATTTATTCATTCTGTTTACATTTGCTTTTTATCTGTACAGGTACTTTTACTCCTCAGACAGCAGGAAACTCTTTTTTATACAGATTTACATTTTGTTCTTAATTTCCTGCATCTCAACTCATTTTATATGCTCAAATTGAAAATGTGCATTAACAGATGACTCACAGTGTTGTGTGTAATCTACACTCAGACAGATACGATGGGTTCAGACCTGAAACACAACACAACTTACAATCAGAGACATCAACACTGAACTTTAACATAAAAACAACTTTAGATGTGGAAACTGTGACACTTCAATTACAGTCTACTTATTCGCTTCCTTTTCTCAGAACATGTGAACTTTCCTGCAACTACAAACAAGTGAGCCGACCATTTAATGAGTGATGTTACTGTGACGTCACTGTGATGTCACTGTGACGTCACTGCTGCACAGAGAATGAATTACATTACATTTACATTTACATTTAATTACATTTTTCATCTAGCAGACGCTTTTCTCCAAAGTGACGTACATGAGTCTGATACATTGCAAGCAAGGATCTAGTCAGGAACCAACAACACGAGTAAGCCATAAAGCTTCAGTTTGGGTCCAGTAGGACGTAGATGCCAACAGGTAACAACAAGTCAATGATAAGAGTGCATAGAAGTTGTTTTTTTTCTTCCTACAGTCCATTAAGTGCATAGGTGTTCATGAAAGAGCTGGTCTTTAGTCTTTTCTTAAAGACTAAAGACTAAAGAGGGACTCTGCAGACTGAACAGAGTTTGGTAACTCGCTCCACCAGCGGGGAACTACAGAGGAGTTCCCTGGAATGAGACTCTCTCTGAGCTGTGTGAGTTTTGCACATAAATAAAGTCATGCTGTTATGTGTGAGCATAAATGTCATTTATAATCCACCAACTGTGTCAGAAATCAAACATTAAAGTTGTTACCTGTAATGCTGGTTTGATGTGTCACCAGTGTTTCACTATCAATATGATCAGATTATGTACATTTGTCTGTAAAGTGTTTATATGACTGCTGTCATCATAAAACTCTGAGGTTTTCATCTTCTGAACTTTAAACATGACAGCAAATCAAATCATTGGAGTACAAATGCCTCCTCTGGTCCTTCCCTCATCATACAACCACTGTCACATCTTACCTGAGACACAAATGTCAGGCTGGACTTTTGTCTTCTCAAAGAGGAGATAAAGGCTGTTTGATAAGCAGGAGCCTCACAGAATTGAGACCAGAACGCAGACCATTGCCAGACGAAACAAGACAAAGACCTGAGATACAACCAGATTTATGATTTGGAACTGATGAACTAGTTTGTCTGAGTTGCTTAAAGGCTTGTTTCAGACTGTTTGGAGACACCGTCCAAACAACAAGGAGGTGTTTCTCACAAAGTTTTCACTAAAACATTCACAGAATTTTCAGTAAACTCCTCTTTTGGTTTTTCTTCTTCAAACAGCTGCTCTCTCTCTCTCATCTCTTTTTAAATGAATCGGGAAGCTGACATTAAAACTTTACTCTTAACCTTATCAGTTAAAGGGAAATGTCCTTCCCTCCTTTTAGCAATGTTGTTATCTCCCCTCATGGCAGCGTTGTACAGTGTTACATACTGCGGCCGCCACCAACGCAGCCGAAATGCAGCACACACAACGCTGCCAGCTGGTGACTTCAGGCTGGTCTGAACTCTGAAATCATGACGCAAAGAAAAGGAAAAAATCATTTTCACTCAGTGAAAAACGTCTCCTTGAAGCCGACAAACTGCCAGAAAAGAGTTCTGTTCTTTATTTTGAAAGGCAATAAAATTCAGTAAATAGTGAAGCTGCTTGTTTCATTACTTTTCATGTAATAAATATGTACATAATAAAAATGTCATTTAGATGGTTTTAATAATAACCTTCTGTTTATAGTGATCAGTTTGAAGTGATCACTATAAACAGTTTCTACTGTATTACAAGCAGCAGTCAGTGTGAATGAGAAGCTGCTTTCTGCCGTCTCTCCTACCTGAAAGCTGCTCGTCTGTCAGGAATAAAGAAGCTGATAACATGTTGTGTTCTCTCTTTAATAAGGTTGAATCAACAGACAATAAGACACTGAGCAGCAAATATTCTGCTTCATTGACTAAAAATATCAAGACTGTGTCCAGGACAACTTCAATATGTTCAAATGAATCAGTCAGACTCGCTGTACGTGACTCTACAACACGTCTGAGACGAACTGATCAGCTGTTAGTTCACAGCTTCAGCTCACTGATGTAAAAACAACATTTCATCAGCAGCTTCAGGATGGAGCTGTGGGTCACTGCACTCACTGAAAAGAAATATAAATACAGTTATAATCTGGCAGCAGGGCAACAATAAAATACTGTCAAATAATGAAAAGATCATCTCATAAAATACAGTAATAATCTGCAATTAAAACAGTTTATGGCTTTAATTTTAGGCAGGAAAGTTTTTATTTATTTATTTCAACAACAAGACGATTCACAGTTCACTGAACATAGAACATCAAGACAGAATATAAAAGCAACACCAGTAAAAAGACATTTAAATACAATTAAAGTGCTAAAGAGGAATAAGAGGAATAACAGTTACAGTGTAAAATATTAAACCTCAAATTTGTTTTAATAAAAAGCAGCAAACAGAAAAATCTTCAGCTGTGATTTAAACCAACAAAACAACAGTTTCAATTTTCTACGTGAAATCTTTTGTTTTTGACTTTTTAATGATAAATAAACGTATTTCTAAAAACAGTTAAATTTATATAAAAATGTGTTGACACTGTTATAACAGTAATAATCAGGCTTCATGTTACAGACATGTATTGATATTAATTGAGTTTAATTACATCATTTTATATAAAATCTTCTATATTTAATGTAATAAAATGATAAACTGCAGATAAAACATTTGATTTCCATTTTTTTAATGTTAAAACATCAAAATATTCACTCTTAAAATGTTGCTGTTATAAAACAGGATATCAGGTTTATAATGACATGAATCTACTGTTGATTTAATATGAAACGTATAATAAAAATAATAATTTTACATGTTCACATCTGTGAAAAGAGAAAAATGAAAACACTGAAACAAACAAAGACAACAAAGCTTAAATGTAAAAGCTCAGTTATAATTCATATTTCCTTATTAATATACATTCACACACATTTTCACTGTTTGTGTGTGAAAAAGAAAACATTTCTTTAAAATAATGAAAATTTCCACAAATTTGACATTTGTCATGTTATTTTATATCTGACATTTAAATTCAATTCATCAAAATTTTAATTGACATTTTTTATGTTTTTTTTTAAATACAGGAGAAATCTGTAGAATAAAAAGATAAAATACATTTTTACAGCGTAGCAGCAGCAGGAACACTGAGGTCTGAACAGCAGGTGGCGCTGCTGCGTCAACAATCACCTGCGACACGAACACAACACGCCTCACATTTAAACAATAAACTGTATTATATCCTGAAGTCTGCTGTTTTTAATACTTTATATTATCAGTGTTGTTTTATGAGGACGTGATGTCCATTTTAATGACTTCATATATCATTTATAAACTTTATTTATTATACTTTTAAAACACAAACATGTTTGAACAGGATTTGAACATTTCAGGACTGTGATGGGGGCTTGGGCCCCTCCAAAGGTTCCCAACCTAGGGGTCGGGGCCCTCCAAAGGGTCAGCAGATAAATCTGAGGGGTCGTGAGATGATTAATGGGAGAGAAAAGAAGAAAAATCTGATCTTTGATTTTTGGTGAAATATTGGATCATTTGAACATTTATTGAAATGAAGTTTTTATTTTCTGTCTGCAAGCTGATTGGTTTTGAGACCAAAATAAGATCTTTAATGTTTTCTAATTTGGTTTCAGAGAGAACGCTCTCACGCTGACTCTGCTGAACAATCAGTCTCTTAAAAAACACAGTTATGATTGAAGATATTTGAGTACAAACATGTTTAAAATTCAGTCACTAAAACATTTGGTCACACATGAAGAAAGGTAGTGTGTGAGGTGAAGAAGAGTCAAAACTCTGAAACACATGTTGACATCATTCAGTGTAACTTACACTTCCTGAGAAGATCATCATCATCGTCATTAAACCTCCATAAATCCACTTCCAGAAAGCTGAGAAAAGTTTTCTTCAGTATCACAGTGATGAGTGAAAGCTGAACATCATGTTACATCATGTGAGTCACATGACTGTTAATACAGGATAGAGTCACAGGATAGAGTCAAAGGATAGAGTCACAATGTTTGGAGAATAAATCTGAATAAATATCAGCAGATGTGGAGTAAAATGTGAACGTCAGGATGTCAGTAAGTACGTTATGACTGACAGTTCAGGACACGTCTGGATCAAATATGGTGAAGATGATGATGATGATGATGATGATGATGATGATGATGATGAGTTAGTAAGATGTCTGCAGAAGAAGAAGAGAGGAGGAGAAGGAGGATGAAGACGGAGGTTTTAGTGTCTGAGTGGAGGAAGCAGCTGGTGTCGACTCTTCACCTCCATCAGTGTGCAGCTTTCATCTGCAGGCTGGTGGGGGGCTGAGGAGGGGGGGGGGGGGGGGGGGGGGGGTCGCTGGCGGGGGGTGGGGGGGGTCGCTGCCCCGCTCTTCATCTGTCTGCATCAAAATAACCTTTATTATAAAACTGCTATAAAACATTTATTAGTAGATATAACAACATTTATTCATGTTTATTGATGTTAAACTCAAACTGTAAACACAAAATATGAAACATGTTTTTATATTTGAAATAAATTCATCAAATAAAACAATAAATGTTCTGTTTTATATTAATTTAATATTAATAAAGTATTTTTTCTGTCATCTTTAGATATATGTGTATTTTCATAAATAAATAAATAAATATGCTCCAATGTAAACATCATGAAACCACTTTGAAAGTTTAAATGTGTCTGAATATTAAAGTTAATAAATAATCAATAGATTAATTGTGAATTTTCATACATTTGTTCACGTGTCATTAAATATGATTTATGAATGAAAGCTTCATATTATTCCTGTTTCTCAAACATCAGAGGTCTGAACTGTGAAGCAGGTTCAACACATCCAGGATTTATTTCAGTTATCTGGTTTCACTGAGCTGAACTTTGTCTGTCCAGAACCAGAACCAGAACCAGAACCAGAACTATCAGTCTGCTATCATCCAGCTCATCCAGCTCAGTAACTCTGGTTCAACAGCATCACAACCACGAATGAAGTTCTTCCTGCAGAAAACAAAGTCAGATTGAAGTGAATCATAAACGAGTCTGAAATCACAAACAAACATGTGAAACCATAAATGAATGAAACACGTGCAGGAAAGATTCTATAGAAACCATCTGAATGTCACATGACGTAACGTCACATGACTGTTCCTGCTGCTGAAGCAAAGACTGTAAAAGTATTTAATGACTGATGGTTTATAATCATGGAGCCAATCAGCAGTGAGGATTATTGATCTGTGCTGTTATTGATCAGAGTAAAATCATCCTGACTGTCAGTTTGTTCTGTTTGTTAGAAACTCACAAAAATAAAATGTTAAAATATTTATTGATCATTTTTAAAAAGTTATTTTATTGTAACTCAGGACTTTTGTCCATGTTGGGATCCTGTTTTATTTCCAGTGATCTGATTGGTCAGTGGTCGGTTAACCTGCAGATTAGCTGCATCCGTTACCATGGTGATGGATCCTGGTTAAAAGGACAGACCTCAGGAGTAAATACATGATGAGCAGAATAAAGATTATAAATAAATACACAGATGTGGAAATGAATTTTATTCTCTTCTTTTATATATTGTTTTATTCTAAATATGATCGTTTTGATTATTATTTATTTATTTACTGTTTGTTGTGTCCTGACTATTATAGGATATAATATATATATATATATATATTGATGGTTGACTTCAGTGTGTCGGACACATTTTGCCTTCAGGATAATAAAGATAATAATATATTGATCCTTTAAAACTTCTGTTCTGTTATTGGACCAAAAACTAAAACGACCCAAAACCTGCAGGTCACATGACTGGATGAGCGATGTGTTTAAACCTCTTACTGCAGTGAAAGTACCAACACAACAATGTACAGATACTCCGTCCTGCAGTGAAATAAATACTGTAGGAGTTTAGAGGGGAAACCTGTTAACAACTCATAGACATGTGAAATGTGACCCCGACTACACACTGCTTTTTGTAAGACGTCAAAAGCCAAAAAGGTTGGAAACCACTGGTTTCATCTTTAACAATGTGTTGTATTTTAAAAGCTTGTTATATTATCCATTGTGTCAAATCTGCATCTGAAAAGTAACTAAAGCTGTCAAATAAATGTAGTGGAGTAGAAAGTACAATATTTCCCTCTGAAATGTAGAAAGTAGCATCACACTTTACTGAATATGTTTATTTATTTATTTATAAAGTGGGTCAGATTAATAAATTTAGTTTGTTTAAATGTGAGATTCATGTTTAGTTTCTTCATGTAACAACAAATGAATGAAATCTGTTTAGAACAAAATGAATTATTACTTGATTTAATTGACGGGTGCATTTATTACAATAAAATGTATAAAATGTATCTATAATGTACATTATATGGCCAAAAATATGTGGACATGTGATGTTTGTCTGTGCTGTACTTGAGCTGCTGGTGTTTTGTCCTTTCATCTTTGCTTTTCCGTCCTGCACTCTTCTCTGCGTCCTAATGCTGTCTTGTTTTGTCTCAGCGGTTAAACCACCTGCTCACCTCCTCTCCAGCTTTTCATCCCGTCACTGCTGCTCAGATCCTCATAAATCCACTCCGAGCAGCACAGAACAAAAAAAACATGTTTCAGGCTTTTACAGCAAATTCAAAGCGTTCAGAAGTGATCTGAAGATTTCATTCATTCTTACTCTTTAAATGAGAAATGACATTTTATCACATTAACAAACATTAAAGTTCAGTTTTCATTTAAGAAAATCAATAATAGAAAATTAGAATTTTTAAATATGAAATCTGAATATCTCTGATCTCATATAATATTATTTATTTTAACTCTACACTCAAGGCAGGTTTATTTGTACAGCAGTGCTTCACATAAAGCATAAAAGGCATTAAAACAGAATATAAATGCAACACAAGCAAAAAGACATTAAAACAACAACAATGAAAAAATGTTAAATTTGTAAATAAAAAGAAGCTAAAAAGGAATAAAAACATAAAACCAGAGAATAAAAGTTCATGAACGACTGTTGGAATGAAACGTTATTCACACCTTCATCTCATCATAATAACTCTGATTCAAACACTCTGACATCTGCTAGTATAAATATAAATAATCACAGAAACATTAATGATTTTTTTTTTTTAAACTGTTTGCAAAACGAGAAATAATAATAATAATCAGTAAAATAACTGAATAAAAATATTACACTCATTAAAAAACTGCACCGGATCAAATTACCTGTTTTTTTTTACTAATAGTTTTTAGACTTTTACAACCTTTAAATTTGTAAAATGACTTTAATGTCACACTTCAGTGTTTCAAAGATATTTGTTATTATTTAAAGAATAATTTTACAAATTAAGTCTGTAATCTTACAGATTGTGATCAAACACAGAAAGATGTGTTTAAAGCTGCCAGCTCACATCAAATCATCATGAATCGTTTCAATAATAAATCTCTATTTCATTTTAATTCTGTGTCACTGTTTCCATCAACATGTTTTCATTTTTCATCAAGTTTCCAGGTTTGTTGTCCAGCTTCAGTCATTTTAATAATTTCTCTGTTTGCTTTGTGTTCACTTTACAACCTGATGAACTGTAGAATGAGGACAGTGTATGCTAGATATGTATTTAAATAAATCTTATGGCTTTACTTAGAAATAACGCCCATGTGAGCACAACATAAACTCAAATAATGAAAATATAAAAACACACACACAGTCATTCATAAAACAAAGAGAACTTATGTGTTCAGCACATTTCAGGGAAAATAAAACATTAACGGCATCCAGACAAAATGTAAAAGAAACTCAAGAAAATAAAAACATTTAAACATTTAAATACAATTAAAAAGAGAGAAAAAACTTTCCTGTTAGTTTGTGATCATTAACCATTATTATTCTGGAAAATGTGACATAATTCTCTCCAAAAGACAAAATTACAGTCAATCAAATAAAAACAGCTGCACAAACAGCAAAGTTTCCCTTTTTTTTAAAATTTGACTGTAATATTTGAATATAAATGAAACTCTGTGATATTCAGCCTTCAGTTCAACAGAGAGAATAAAACAGACGAGCAGAAACCAGCTGGAGAAAGTGATGAATTCCTGTTCTGTGTTTACAGCTAACAGCGCCGGTACAGGTGAGCGTCCAGGTGTGTGTGACCGTCTCATGTTACCTGTGTGTGTGAGTGTGTGTGTGTGTGTGTGTGTGTGTGTGTGTGTGTGTGTGTGAGTGTGAGAGTGTGAGAGTGTGTGTGTGACCTGCTCTGTTTGGATCAAACACTCTCTGCTTGTTGTGCGTTTTCATTGGCTCATTAACCTCAACAACACAACAGCGAGGGGGCGGGGCTTGTCTGTCCCCACACCAAGATGTCAACATGTTGACACGTTTGGTCGGACAGTCAGAGGACAGGAGGAGTGTTTCATCTCTTCTTCTCTGGTTGTAAAAATAGTTTGATCTCTTCTTCTGTGGTTTTAGAAGGCTTTCTGACCCCCATGTTGCTGTCTTGCCCCCATCCATCCACCATGTTGTTTACTAACAGTCACCTGATCAAAGCGCTGATTATCAGATCGAATCTTCAAAAGGACGTCTTCAAACGTCCTCACAGCATCACCTGATGACATCACCAGATAACATGATCAAGTAATTATGTTCAGACAACGCTGAATCAGCAAACAGCTTCAGATTAGTTTAAACAATAATCTCTTTTACATCTTATTCCCAGCCTTCACGGTCATTTCAACTTTTCAGAGTAACTCACCATGAAGAAACTACCTGGCACTCACCAGTAAGGCTGGGTATCATTTAAATGATTAAGATACCAGCACCAATAACAGTTCCCTGGATACCTTTATGTCTACTTCATTCAATATCCATCATGTGAAGGAAAGCATTCAGTTATGTATAATGCCACCGCTCCTCCCATCCCAATGATTTTTACACATGTGCTCAATTTATTGACTGTACTAAACTGTGCAGTGAAGTATTGTCACCACTGGATGGGTTGTAGTTGCTGTGGTAGTGAACCAATCACACATTAAATAGAAGAACGCTTGTACTCATTTGGATGCAAATTAAATAGTCATTATTTTTTAGATCTGGGTACAAGAAGGATTGAATTCAAGTATCATTTGGCTGGAGAAATTTCAATACTATTTGGTACTGGGTTATTTCAGTCAATAACTTAAAAAGCTCACAAGAAACTATCTGGAACTCATTAAAAACTATCTGGAACTCATAAGAAACTATCTGGAACTCATTAAAACTATCTGGAACTCATGAGAAACTATCTGGAACTCATTAAAAACTATCTAGAACTCATAAGAAAATATCTGGAACTCATTAAAAACTATCTGGAACTCATAAGAAACTATCTGGAACTCATTAAAAACTATCTGGAACTCATAAGAAAATATCTGGAACTCATTAAAAACTATCTAGAACTCATAAGAAAATATCTGGAACTCATTAAAAACTATCTGGAACTCATAAGAAACTATCTGGAAATCATTAAAAACTATCTGGAACTCATTAAAAACTATCTAGAACTCATAAGAAAATATCTAGAACTCATAAGAAACTATCTAGAACTCATAAGAAAATATCTGGAACTCATTAAAAACTATCTGGAACTCATAAGAAACTATCTGGAACTTATAAGAAACTATCTAGAACTCATAAGAAACTATCTGGAACTCATTAAAAACTATCTGGAACTCATAAGAAACTATCTGGAACTCATTAAAAAATAATCTGGAACTCATTAAAAACTATCTGGAACTCATAAGAAACTATCTGTAACTCATTAAAAACTATCTAGAACTCATAAGAAACTATCTGGAACTCATAAGAAAATATCTGGAACTCATTAAAAATCATCTGGAACTCATTAAAAACTATCTAGAACTCATAAGAAACTATCTGGAACTCATTAAAAACTATCTAGAACTCATAAGAAACTATCTGGAACTCATAAGAAACTATCTGGAACTCATTAAAAACTATCTAGAACTCATAAGAAACTATCTGGAACTCATAAGAAAATATCTGGAACTCATTAAAAACTATCTGGAACTCATTAAAAACTATCTGGCGCTAATAGGAAACTATCTGGAACTCATAAGAAACTATCTGGAACTCATTAAAAATCATCTGGAACTCATTAAAACTATCTAGAACTCATAAGAAACTATCTGGAACTCATAAGAAACTATCTGGAACTCATTAAAAATCATCTGGAACTCATTAAAAACTATCTAGAACTCATAAGAAACTATCTGGAACTCATTAAAAACTATCTAGAACTCATAAGAAACTATCTGTAACTCATTAAAAACTATCTAGAACTCATAAGAAATTATCTGGAACTCATAAGAAAATATCTGGAACTCATTAAAACTATCTGGAACTCATTAAAAACTATCTGGAACTCATTAAAAACTATCTGGCGCTAATAGGCAACTATCTGGAACTCATTAAAAACTATCTGGCGCTAATAGGAAACTATCTGGAACTCATAAGAAACTATCTGGAACTCATAAAAAACTATCTGGAACTCATTAAGACTATCTAGAACTCATTAAAAACTATCTGGTGCTAATAGGAAACTATCTGGAACTCATTGCAGCTTCCTTTGCTCACAGAGAACTTTCTTGATTCGATAGACTCATTTAAATGTTATTAAACAATCAGTAAGAAAGGAAAATGATAAGATGCAGAAAGAGTCCCAGCAAACAAAAGAAATGTGAAGAAATCATTTTACTGCACATCAACCTGACAAAATTACTTACTGTAGAGTTTCGGACAGATAATGAACTAATGACGAGCACAGTGATGTGATCAGAGGTGTGTGTATGTGTGTATGTGAGCCATGGTGTTAGCGTAGCTAGCGTAGCTGACATTCCTGCCGCGGATCAGCGACGAGGACAAAGAAACAGCATCCATCATGTGACAGCTTCACACTCCAGCGTCTGCAGGTAAAACGCCTCGCTGACACACTGAAGCTGCTCACAGCACACCTGAAACACTCGGATACACCTGGAGCTTTTACTGAACGCTATTCTTTATTCTCCATGATTGTTTTAACATTAACAAAGTTCTCACAAACAGACAGGTAGACAGTAGAGAGACAGACAGGTAGATAGTAGAGACACAGACAGGTAGACAGTAGAGACACAGACAGGTAGACAGTAGAGAGACAGACAGACAGGTAGACAGGCAGGTAGACAGTAAAGAGACAGACAGGTAGACAGTAGAGAGACAGACAGGTAGACAGTAGAGAGACAGACAGACAGGTAGACAGGCAGGTAGACAGTAAAGAGACAGACAGGTAGACAGTAGAGAGACAGACAGACAGGTAGACAGGCAGGTAGACAGTAAAGAGACAGACAGGTAGACAGTAGAGAGACAGACAGTTAGACAGTAGAGAGACAGACAGACAGGTAGACAGTAGAGAGACAGGCAGGTAGACAGACAGGTAGACAGACAGGTAGACAGACAGGTAAACAGACAGGTAGACAGTAGAGAGACAGGCAGGTAGACAGACAGGTAGACAGACAGGTAGACAGACAGGTAAACAGACAGGTAGACAGTAGAGAGACAGACAAGTAGACAGACAGGTAGACAGACAGGTAGACAGTAGAGAGACAGACAGGTAGACAGACAGGTAGACAGACAGGTAGACAGGGATCTCCAGTCAGATCAGTTGATTCATTATAAACAGGTGAGTCAGAGATCTCAGGTGTGATTAGGAGGTGAACAGTTTAGTTTTTCCACTGACTGACTCAAACAATATGAGTCCTTCATCACGTCCTTCTAACAATGAGTCATGTGACAGTTTCCTCACCTGACACCTCTACAACTCTTCCTGACGCCAGTCTGGATGGTTTTAACTTAAAGGAATTCAGATTGGTTGGTGTGTGAGGTAAACATGAAGCTGTAACACCTGAATGTTTAAAAGCAGCACAAGGTGACCCTGCAACTTCCTGAACCGCTCAGACGCAGTTCACCGTTTATTTAAATATTTTAATGCCATAGACTAAATGATAGTAAAGTTTAAACTGACAACCTGCCCAACGCCTCACAAGTTAGAAAAACAAATGTTTTGATACTGGCGCTGATATGATAGCTGAGTTTCACCTTCCTCACAGAAATGTAAACATGATGTTCTGCAAAACCTTTTATCCTCGAACAAAAGAAGTTAAATTAGACGAGAGAAGAACTTTGAAACAGGAGAAATGAAGTCAGAACTATCTGATCAAAGTCATCAGGATGAATCCAGTTAGAGCCACAGACAGAAGACAGACAGACAGGTAAAGAGACAGACAGGTAAAGAGACAGACAGGTAAAGAGACAGACAGGTAAAGAGGCAGACAGGGAGAGACAGACAGGTAAAGAGACAGTGAGACAGGTTGGTGCAATTTAAAGCACCTAACAGATAATTGACAAGCCAATAATAAGACAGAATGTTAAAAACAAATAAAACGTAATAAATCACTATATATATATATATATATATATATATATATATATATATATATATATATATATATATATATATATATATATTATATATATATAATAATAGTGAAATAAATCTAGATTAAAAAGATTCAAAATACAAAAACATAAAAGACAAATAAAATCTACAAGAAGGGAAAATATAATAATAATATTAATAATAATAACAAAGTAGTGATGTGGAGGTGAAGTATTATTATTATAAATAATCCAGCAGGAGTGTTGCTGGATTACATCAGGTAAACCCAGTCTGATGAAGAGCTAACCAGTCTGATGAAAAGTTAACCAGTCTGATGAAGAGTTAACCAGTCTGATGAAGAGCTAACCAGTCTGATGAAAAGTTAACCAGTCTGATGAAGAGTTAACCAGTCTGATGAAGAGTAAACCCAGTCTGATGAACAGTTAACCAGTCTGATGAAGAGTTAACCAGTCTGATGAAGAGTTTGCTCTGTGATGAAGACTCTGAAACAGGAAACTAACCTGAGACCGGAGAGAAGACTTTCACTGTTTGATCTTCTACTAATCCAACTAATCTCATTTACAACATTCACAGCAAAATAAACACAAATTGCATATTTTAAACTCAAAACTATCTTTTGTGTGTGTGTGTGTGTGTGTGTTAATCTCTGAAATGTTTCTGTCTCTGTTTACTTAATCAGATTAAATCTTTTAATCTGTTTGTTAGTGAAACCAAATGAAACCTGTTTCTGCCGCTGCGTTGTTCGGGTCATGTGATCTGATTGATTCTCTTCATGTTTTTACTAAAGAAACAATAACAAAGTTTATCAGTTTAATCCCAATAATGTAAAAATAACCAGTTTTCATTTCAACTGTGGAGAAATAACTAAAGTCAGTGTGATGATGATGATGATGATGATGATGTTTAGACTGACAGACTTCATCGTGTTTCCTTCTTCAAACCAACATCAGAGCTTCATTTATAAATCAAACATCATTAACATTTATTCTGAAAAGTTCTTAACTAATGATTTCAGTTTATTAACATGTTTGTATATTTATAAACATACACAAATGTAACTGTAACTGAAACAAGTAAAAACTAAAGAACAGCTTTAATCGTATTTGTTTATTAATTAATTTCTTCATGAACTTAAATATAAAACTAATAAACAACATTTGAAATATTTATCAAACATGTGAACATGTGACTCACAGCTGCTAAAACAACTTTAGACAACAGGAAGCAGTTTCCTGCTTTATTATTTATTATTATACATTTTGAGCTTCCAGTGCTTTTGACCTGAATCTTACATGAAATTCAACAATCAAACAAAACGTTTATTGATATTTATGGACACTAACAGCAGGTTCAACACAAATACATGAACAGATGTTCAGCTGCTCTGTTTGAATGAATAATCTGGATCTTTAAGAGTTTTAAGAGCTTAAAATGAATTAAAACATCCTGAACTTCCAGCTTCATTCAATACTAACTTACAGTTTTTGACCTTGAACATGAAATTCAATATTTAAACAAACAGTTATTAATATTTATTGACACTTTCAGCATGTTCACACAAATACTCAGATAAATGTGAAGATGAGTTATTTATACGGGAGGATGATGAGATCAAATGTGTAGAGTTTAACCTGTGAGATGTATGGAGGTTTTAAAAGGTAAAAACACCTTAAGTGGATCAAATGACAGCAGATTAAAACCTGAGAAGATTTGAGGTGTGACTGAAGGGAAGACGTGATGTTTTTAACCCGTCAGTAACCCTCCACATGTCTGCTGCTCTCTGTCTCAGGTCCAGACTCGTTCTGTCAGTCAAAGATAAACTTCAATGTAAACCGACTTCATTCTTCTTCACTCAACCACAAACACTTCCTGTTCTGTCAAAACAGCAGAAGAAGAAACAGCTGCCGCTCCCTTCACAGACCTCACACTGATCCTGGATCTGCTGCAGCTTAATGACGAATCATCAGGATAATTATCATACGTGATAAAATACATAACAATCCATTCAGATGTAGTTTGACCAACAGAGCAGATAATGTGACATCTTATGAAATGATTAACCGCAGAACTGACTTCACTATGAGTTGTTTATGAAATCAAACATGCTTTCTTCAGTTTTGAAAGGTTTCATTGTGTATGATCAAAGTGTGGAAACATTGTGGAGTAAAACAACATCAGAAACACAAAAACTCCCAAAACACGATCAGCAAGCTTCAAACCTCTTTAACTTCTGACTTTTATAAACATTATATTCTTTATTTTAGCCAGGGTTAGGGTCATTTTATTGTTTTCATGTGGTTAAGTTTTATTTTCTTTTTTATTTCATTCTGATTAGGTAGTTTTTGTTCTCACTATTCTTTCTTTTGTTCTTGTTTTTCTGTTTATGCAGATCAAAAGTCACCATAATATGCAGGTTGGTTGCAGTTTCCAACGCCGACCTGAAGGTGGCGCTGTAACCGTCAACTCTACGTTTTCAAAATGATCGTGAAAACGGCTTCGCTTTGACTCAAACTTCTTTCATCATTTTAATCTCTTGATTCATCAGCATCTTTGCTCCCACGGTCCCAAGTTTTACAAATTTTTCTCAATTTTCTCAATTTTTTTAGGACTCATCACAAACATCGAAAGACTTCACTGATTTGAAGTTGTTCAACAGATTTTATAGTCAATCAATGTTTTATCAAAACACTTTACTTAAGCTCAAAAGCTCCGTCAAATGTTTGTAAAGTAGACTTATAGACCCACTAACAGGTAAAGAGACAGACAGGCCTAACCCTAACCCTAACCCTACTAACCCTCCTAACCCTAACCCTCCTAACCCTCCTAACCCTCCTAACCCTAACCCTCCTAACCCTACTAACCCTAACCCTACTAACCCTCCTAACCCTAACCCTCCTAACCCTACTAACCCTACTAACCCTAACCCTACTAACCCTACTAACCCTAACCCTACTAACCCTCCTAACCCTCAAAACACGTCTTTACTTAAGCTCAAAAGCTCCGTCAAATGTTTGTAAAGTAGACTTATAGACCCACTAACAGGTAAAGAGACAGACAGGCCTAACCCTAACCCTAACCCTACTAACCCTCCTAACCCTACTAACCCTAACCCTAACCCTAACCCTACTAACCCTCCTAACCCTAACCCTCCTAACCCTACTAACCCTAACCCTAACCCTACTAACCCTCCTAACCCTCCTAACCCTAACCCTCCTAACCCTACTAACCCTAACCCTAACCCTACTAACCCTACTAACCCTACTAACCCTAACCCTACTAACCCTACTAACCCTCCTAACCCTAACCCTCCTAACCCTAACCCTAACCCTAACCCTACTAACCCTACTAACCCTAACCTAACCCTACTAACCCTAACCCTACTAACCCTCCTAACCCTAACCCTACTAACCCTAACCCTACTAACCCTAACCCTACTAACCCTACTAACCCTAACCTAACCCTACTAACCATGCTAACCCTACTAACCCTCCTAACCTAACCCTACTAATCCTACTAACCCTCCTAACCTAACCCTACTAACCCTACTAACCTTAACCTAACCCTACTAATCTCACTTCGTGAGCTTCTTTAATGATAAAATTCTGACCATTAGAGATAAAATTCATCAGTCTCTCCTCTCAACAGGCTGATTTATCTACAAACTCAGGAATCCTACAATCAGCCATGAAACCTCACATGACTTTAGACTGTTTTTTTCCAGTTGACCTTCCTGAATTAACTTCTATGATTTCTTCATGTAAACCTTCGACTTGTCTCTTAGATCCCAACTAAACTGTTTAAGGATGTTTTAACCTTAATTAGCACCTCCTTACTAAATATAATCAATATGTCTTTGATAACTGGATATGTACCGCAGTCCTTTAAAGTAGCCGTAATTAAACCCTCCTTAAGAAGCCTACTCTGGATTCAGACGTCTTAGCCAACTATAGACCCATATCTAACCTTCCTTTTTTGTCTAAGATCCTCCAGAAAGCAGTCGCTAATCAGTTATGTGATTTTCTAGATAACAATAACTTATCTGAGGTTTTTCAGTCTGGATTTAGAGGCATCATAGCACAGAGACAGCGCTGGTTGATAAAACTTATAGTTAGGTCTGACCAGGCTCGCCTTGGATCAGCCCTTAGTTATGCTGCTATAGGCCTAGACTGTCCTTAGTTATGCTGCTATAGGCCTAGACTGCCCTTAGTTATGCTGCTATAGGCCTAGACTGTCCTTAGTTATGCTGCTATAGGCCTAGACTGCCCTTAGTTATGCTGCTATAGACCTAGACTGCCAGGGGACTTCCCATGATGCACTGGGCTCCTCTCTCCTCTTCTCCATCTCTATGTATTCTTTTACTATTGCTGTTGTTACAGTTTGTTGATTGTTGTTGCTGTTCTCTTTCACTGTGTGACTCTCTCTCTCTCTCTCTCTCTCTCTCTCTCTCTCTCGCCCACCCAGAGTCGGGGTCTGCTTTAGGTTTCTTCCCGTTAAAGGGGAGTTTTTCCTTCCCGCTGTCACCAAGTGCTGCTCATGGGGGGAACTGTTGGGTTTCTCTTTCTGTAAATTAAAGAGCGTGGTCTAGACCTGCTCCATGTAAAAGTGCCCTGAGATGACTTTGTGTTGTGATTTGATGCTTTATAAATAAAACTGAATTGAATTGAACCCTACTAACCCTAATCTAATCTATTTTTTATTTTACTCCATTTTATTATAATTATAGTTTTTAAATCTATTTTATTTTATCACATTTTTATACATTGTTATGTCTCATGTGCCTCAGTTTGTCTAAAACCAACTGCAGCTTTCAGATTCTCTTACTGTCCTTCATCCGACCCGACTGCCTGTTAACACCTGAAGCCAGACTAAACACACACACACACATACACACACACACACACACACACACACACACACACACACACACACACAGTGTTGAGGTTAAGAGGACAAACTGTTGAAAGTTGTACTTTGTTCAGTTTTGTCTCTTTCAGCAGAATCACTTTATGTCATTATGATGTTTGCACAGTTTATGTGTCATCAGGTTTTTAACGGCGACTACAGTGTGTGTGTGTGTGTGTGTGTGTGTTTGTGTGTGTGTGAGTGTGTGTGTGTGTGTGTGAGTGTGTATGTGTGTGTATTCAGTTTCTTTGGGAAATTGTAACTTAGTGACTGCAATAATAATTAATGTAAATTCAAGAAATCTTTGAGGTTTAAATCTTTAAATTTTACTAAATTACAGCAACGTTTCTACATGAAACGTCTAAACCAGCAGCTGCTGGTGTTTTGGACCAACTGTGGCGTTTGGTGTGGCGGCAGCTGACGTCATTCAGGTAGAAGACGGACAAATCTCACCTGCCAAGAAAAATGATGCCATAGACGAGCAAAACGTTCCCAAACGTTCCCAAATGAGGTTTGATTCAGTGAGTCAGAAGCTTAGATGAAATTCAAGCTGATGTTCAGACAGCAACGATGGACATAATCTACTTCAAACTAGATTTTTATGTTGATGGATTTATTTTAACGGCATTATTAAAGATTTGATTTGCTGCTGATGTTGAGCTGAGCTGAACTTTGAGTCCTCATTGTTCTCAGAACATACATGAAACATTAGAGCTGAAATAAAGTTGTTTCTGTGATGCAGGAAGCTTTTTATCCCAGGAAGTCATTACATACGACTCTTCACTGGTACACGTTTAAAAACACATTTGTCTGCAGTTTTACCATAAAAAGAGACATAAAACATCACAAATTATGTTACAATTTTTGAGAAAAGCTGCAGCAAAATCAAACATTTTTGGCCTCAATAATCAGATACGCTGATAAATCCTGGAGGTTGTGAGAAATCTGTTGATGTGTTTACGTGTTCCAGAGATATAAGAAGCATGTCGATGAGACTCTGAGTGTCAAGAAAGTCAAAAAATGATTTATCCCGTTTGTTTGTGTTGCTGATATTTATTCACATTTAGTGAAATAGTCTCCATTAAAGTCATGTGACGCAGCTCTCTGCAGTGTAGCATGATGTCCACTGATCACTGTGATACTGAAGGAAACTTCAGTAGACGTTCTGCAGCTTCTTTTCTGCTTTCTAAAAGGTTTATTGGAGATAATGACGTCTTCAGGACGTTAAAGTCACATAAATGATATCAACGTGTTTCATGTCTGTGTGTTCAGATCTGACTTTTTTCTTAAAATAACAACTTTTTATGAGGGTTTTTGTTGTTTTTTGTTGCTCTGGTTGCTGATTGTCTCGCTCTCGTTGCCTCTGTGTCCCTCTGGTCTCTGTCTAGTTTATGTTAGCGTCGGCAGCGTTGCAGCACATCTCCTCCATTTGTTCCAGAGCAGCGGTTTGTTTTGAAGCAACATCAAAGCTACCAGCATGTTGCTGAGCTGCTGGCGGGTGGCCATGACGGTCTTAATGCCTACGTGATGTTCCTGCGAGTCCTGACAGCGAGATGAAGCGATAAAGAACACAGACGCTGAGGACGGATGGAGGGGACAGATAGAGGACGAGCACAGAGATGAGCGGCTGATGGACAGATTAAAAGGCAACAGGTACGACTAGTTTGGATCCAAATAAACAGCAGAAACAGACGCTAACGTTTCCCAGCATGCACAGGGTGATGACACCTCAGGGACAAATCTGATTGGATGGACGGGGGTAGTTATGAGGTACTGTCCTCACAGATGATTGGTTCAACTTGACCCATGACATCATGACATCAGCGGAGAACAAACAGGATGTTACAGTTCCAGTAAGAAGGTTTTCCCTCCAAATCTGACTGCAAACATACTGAAATATACTTTAAATGTACTGCAATTGTTCTACACATTTACGGCAAAAATACCATAAAAGTGCTGCAGATATATTGTAAATACATCATAATTGCACTGCAAAAAAATACATTAAATATACTGTAAAAAATATTACAAACATACAGTGAATATACTGCAACTGTACTAGAAATAAACTACAAATATACAGCAAATATACTGCAAGGAAACAACAAATATACTAAAACCGTAGTAGAAAAACAGCAGCAGCTTTAAAACATTCATTCATTCATCATGAAGGTTTTTTTCATTGATGTCAAACATTTCTTCAGTTTTGTTGTTTTCAAAGTGATTTTTTATTGAGTTTTATTTTTGTTATTGTTGGAAATGAGTCTGATGATGAGGTGAAGTGGAGTCGGGGGGTTGAAGTGGAGTCGGGGGGTTGAAGTGGAGTCGGGGGGTTGAAGCGTTCACCAGCAGCAGACTGCGGCGGTTCAGACTCAGGACGTCCCAGCAGACCTGGGAACAGCTCAGGATCGTTCGGGAGGAGCTGGAAGTCTGTGAGTCTGCTGACAGGAGCTGGATGATGGATGGATGATGGATGTTGGAGCCCCTATAAACAAATATCTGCTGTAGAAAGAAATGAAATCATATCAGCTTCAAAGCCAAAAGAGCAAAACTTTGGCAACAAAGATGAAAGAGACGATAAAACGATCAAACTGCAGAGAAACGTAGCGGAGCAGCTGACCGAAGGTTTCTGCAGGAAGAGGCACTATTAATGTGTGTTGTGTTGTGTGTTTGTCTGTATTTGTCTGAATTTGACTGTATTTGACTGTGTTGTGCGTTCCGTGAGAAGTCTTATCTGAGCAGGACGACTCATACAAATGTACTGTCTTCTTAAAGAGGCATGACAGTACCGGTCTGATCTCTATCGCCTCTGATAGCATCGCTGAGCAGGCAGATGTTTGCAGCTCTCTGGAAAATCAGGATATTTTTGTGACTCAACGCTGATAAGAAGTTTTCAGCTGGAGAATCTTTGAGAGCTCATCCTGGGAGCTTCATGTGATGCAGAGTAGAGCTTTCTGGCACAACTTCACTGACTTCCAACGTGCACGGAGAAAAGAGGTCAAAACTCCAGCAACACTTGTAGTATGTAGAATAAGTTTATCATCAGACTGATGTGTTTTGACCTCTTTAAGCTTCAGGTGATGTTGTCAAACAGGATGTTGAGAGGAGGCAGAGAGATGTTGGTCTGCAGGAGAAACAATCAGATGCTTTAACAACCTGAATGCTTCTTTATCTGCGTGGTGCTGCAGTGCACAGCTGTCTGAAGGACTCACCACATAAAGGAAACTCTGCTCTTTAAAACTGAAGAAATAAACAAAAAAACAAAACAGCCGAACATGAACATGGCTCAGGTTGTCATAGTAACACAAACTGCTGTGCAGCACAGGAGTTGTTGGAGACGTTTGACTGTAAACAGAGAAATGCTGATACATCACACCTGAGAGAGCCGACGGCGTTCACAGGCTGAGAAACGTCCTAATGAAGATGAACTTTGACCTCTTCACAGTGGAGCTGATGTAGGCAGAGACTGTCTGACTGTCTGTCTGTCTGACTGTCTGTCTGTCTGTCTGTCTGTCTGTCTGTCTGTCTGACTGTCTGTCTGTCTGACTGTCTGTCTGTCTGTCTGTCTGTCTGACTGTCTGACTGTCTGTCTGTCTGACTGTCTGACTGTCTGTCTGACTGACTGTCTGTCTGTCTGACTGTCTGACTGTCTGTCTGTCTGTCTGTCTGACTGTCTGTCTGTCTGTCTGTCTGTCTGTCTGTCGCTCTGGTGTAAATCAGAACCGTGTAGCGTCACATTGAAAACATGCATTAGTGCGGAGCCACATCAGAGCAGAGGGTGGATGTTTGGAAACGTATCTCATGTCAGTGAACGGATGATTTATTTAGCAGAGAGAAAACGAGGAAGAAGAGGAAGAAGAAGAAGAGGTCGAGGGGATGAAATGATTAGCGTGTGAAAAAGCAGCGATGGAGATCAGCAGAGAAGAAGAAGGAGGAGATGAGACGATAAGACAGCAGGATAAGGTGATTGTTGCTGAAAGGATAGAATTACACAGATTATCCGCACTCACACTCACCTCACCTGGTTTACAGGTGAGGTGTTGGCTGACAGGCTGAGAGCTGCTGCAACCTCAAAACATGCTCTTCAGCAGCCAATCAGAAGAGAGTATTTAAACACAAGACAATACCTGGAGAAGCATAACAGGACACTCACCTGTAGCTACAAACTCACCTGGACACTCACCTGTAGCTACAAACTCACCTGGACACTCACCTGTAGCTACAAACTCACCTGGACACTCACCTGTAGTTAGAAACTAACCTGGACACTCACCTGTAGTTAGAAACTCACCTGGACACTCACCTGTAGTTAGAAACTAACCTGGACACTCACCTGTAGTTAGAAACTAACCTGGACACTCACCTGTAGTTACAAACTAACCTGGACACTCACCTGTAGCTACAAACTCACCTGGACACTCACCTGTAGCTACAAACTCACCTGGACACTCACCTGTAGCTACAAACTCACCTGGACACTCACCTGTAGTTACAAACTAACCTGGACACTCACCTGTAGCTACAAACTCACCTGGACACTCACCTGTAGCTACAAACTCACCTAGACACTCACCTGTAGCTACAAACTCACCTGGACACTCACCTGTAGTTAGAAACTAACCTGGACACTCACCTGTAGCTACAAACTAACCTGGACACTCACCTGTAGCTACAAACTCACCTGGACACTCACCTGTAGCTACAAACTAACCTGGACACTCACCTGTAGCTACAAACTCACCTGGACACTCACCTGTAGCTACAAACTCACCTGGACACTCACCTGTAGCTACAAACTCACCTGGACACTCACCTGTAGTTACAAACTCACCTGGACACTCACCTGTAGTTAGAAACTCACCTGGACACTCACCTGTAGCCAGAAACTCACCTGGACACTCACCTGTAGTTAGAAACTCACCTGGACACTCACCTGTAGTTAGAAACTCACCTGGACACTCACCTGTAGTTACAAACTCACCTGGACACTCACCTGTAGCTACAAACTCACCTGGACACTCACCTGTAGTTAGAAACTCACCTGGACACTCACCTGTAGCTACAAACTCACCTGGACACTCACCTGTAGCTACAAACTCACCTGGACACTCACCTGTAGTTACAAACTCACCTGGACACTCACCTGTAGTTACAAACTCACCTGGACACTCACCTGTAGCTACAAACTCACCTGGACACTCACCTGTAGTTACAAACTAACCTGGACACTCACCTGTAGTTAGAAACTCACCTGGACACTCACCTGTAGTTACAAACTCACCTGGACACTCACCTGTAGCTACAAACTCACCTGGACACTCACCTGTAGTTACAAACTCACCTGGACACTCACCTGTAGTTACAAACTCACCTGGACACTCACCTGTAGTTACAAACTCACCTGGACACTCACCTGTAGTTACAAACTCACCTGGACACTCACCTGTAGTTACAAACTCACCTGGACACTCACCTGTAGTTACAAACTCACCTGGACACTCACCTGTAGTTACAAACTCACCTGGACACTCACCTGTAGTTACAAACTCACCTGGACACTCACCTGTAGTTACAAACTCACCTGGACACTCACCTGTAGTTAGAAACTAACCTGAACACTCACACCTGTAAATATCTGGTGATGGAGAGGAGGAACAGAGGAGCAGAAGAGGCGGAGGAGAGGAAGAGGTGAGGAGGAGGAAGAGGAGAGGAAGAGGTGAGGAGGAGGAGAAGGAGAAGGAGGAGGCGATGAAAAGGCAAGGAGGAGGCGAGGAGGAGGCGAGGAGGATCAGTGTGAGGTTCATAGTGAGGACAGCAGCAGCGTTTCTGCTCAGACTCGTTTCTTGTCACAACAACATCAGTTTCTCTCAGACTGAAGCCTTTGATGTGCTGCAGGTTCTCACTCTGAGGCTCCAGGCCCAGCAGAGGACGCAGGTCACCTGTGGATGGTCCGCTCGCCACAGCAGAAGAAGAATCCGTCAGACTGACGTGTTTATAAGACTGTAACGTTGAGAGGTAACTACGTGATTTTAGACGCTGAAGCTTCATATTAGCTTCAGATAAACGTTTAAATGCTCAGACTGACTGTGGATTTATTCCTCCATCACTTCCTCTGGAAGGTCATTATGAAGAACAAGGACCTGACCTCTGACCTTCAGGTTTTTACTGAGGAAAACTTCAAGTGAACAATTTATCTTCTAGAAGTATTTTATGTGGATTAAATGTCATATTTAAGTATTTATTTTTTTACATACATGCCATAAAATGCACTGATTATAAGAGTAAACCAGCCTGATAACTATGAATATGATTCTAAGAACAGCAGTAAAGTGGAGATTGCTTCACGCCGTCATCAGTAATGTTTCTCTCAGACTCTCAGTTCTTCTATTCAATCATCACAACAACAGATGAACCACTGACTGAGAAAATATCTGCTTTTAGTAAAAAAATTGAGGCTACAAGAACATAAAGAGTTCTGGGTAGAAGTTAACTACGACTCCCAAGATGCATTTTAGTTAGAAGCTTTCAGTCTTCAGGACCAGGACCAGGACCAGAACCAGAACCAGAACCAGAACCAGAACCAGGACCAGGACCAGGACCAGGACCGGTTCAGCCCGGCACAAACCCAACAGTGAGACAGGAAATCAAACAGGAAACAAGACATCTGTACAACAGTTTCTTTAATGTGAAACATTTAAACGTCTCACAGATCGCTTCAGTCAATATCATCATTTAGTTTGTTCTTCCAGTTCGTACTGTAGTCGTCCAATCAGAACACAACCCGTTCAATAAATAACACAAATGACAGAAACATGGGTGCTGATAACTCCCACAGGCTCTTTATCTTTTCTCAAAGCAGGGACATCAAATATTCAGTAGCTTTAATGTATTTGTGGCTAATTTAACAAACATTCAATCTAAAAACATGGATTTGTTTATCGTTCATCAAATACTGTAAATCCTTAAATAAAAGCGTCGCTCCAAACGTTGAGGGCAGAGTTTATGTACTATAATGAGTCACATGATTAATTCAGTATAAAGTCCGTCTCAGCTGTGCTATAACACTTTCTGTGGGGAACAATGTTCTGGTTCATTAAAGAGCTGCAGCTTCTACTTTGCTGTTTTTTCATCCACATTTACAGCTGAAGGTTGAAGACGTGTTGCTGAAACGTTCACAGGAAGTTTTTAAGAGTTTAACTTTACAAGCAATCAAAACAAAACCTGCAGAGTAGAAGCAGAAATGAACATTATACTGAATGTGATCAAATATAAAAGAGAAATATCGACATGTCTGTGATATAAACCTGTTCTCTCTGAGGTCATTTAACATGATCTTAAGGCCACAACTAATGTTTATTTTCATTATTGATTAATCTGTAGATTATTTCCTGGATGAACTGATCAGCTGTTTGGGTCAGAAAATGTCAGTGTTGTCCAACGACGTCCTCAAATGTGGAAAGATGTTCAGCTTACTGTCACAGAGACTCAAGACACCAGAAAAATGTTCACGTTTAAGAATTTAGAGCTTTTTTTCTTAAAAAGTGACTCAAAACAATGAATTTATGATTTAATAATCTGAAACTAATCAATGAACAGACTGACGGCTGCAGCTCGAAACAACAGAGTCCAAACTTCTCATTTCTGAAGCTTTCAACCACATCTCATGGTCTTCCTGAGCAAAGTTTCCATGCGGTCAGTGTGGACGGTTCAATTTGTTATCATTCATCGACCGGCTGTTCTCACATGATTGGCATTCTTCAGTCACATGACGACAGACTGAACCGTCTCAGTGACTCAGAGACGAGATGTGGTTGATAGCTGGAAACAAAGTCAGAGGAATCCTGATTTCTGAGATCTGGGTTTGAAAATTTGATTTGATATTTGAGACATGTGGTTTTGACTCTTTGTCCTGAGGGGGCGCTAGAGGAGCGCTGGGAGGTGAACTCAGTGAAAAGTTCTGGTTCTGGAGTTTAGTCCCGATGATCAGCGTCCTCTCGTCCAGCTGTGAGTGTTCAGACGTTCTTGTGCGAGGGGAGATACGGTATCAGATTTCTGGCAGCGGCAGTAGTCATGGTAACAGTAGTCGTGGAAATGGCGGCAGAGGTAGTGCTGCGTCAGTAGTCGTCATAGCGATACGTGTTGGGGTAGGCGTAGCGGTAGTCGTAGCCGTCGCTTCGCTCTGTTTTGGTCTGCAGAGGTTCAGGCTGAAAGGACAGAGACTTGATGACGCCGCCCGACTCCTCCGTCACCTTCACCTCGGTGGAGTACGAGGAGGAGGAGGCGTCGTCCAGCAGGGAGGAGCAGCCGGGGAGGCCTGGAGGTTTGGGCGGAGCGCAGGGCTGGTAGGCTGGGAGGCCGGCTGGAGGTTTGGGACACGACTGGTAGGAGGGGAGCGCCGCTGGAGGTTTAGGACAGGGCTGGTAGGAGACCTGAGGAGGAGGATCAGTGCTGCTGTTAATGTGACAGAGACAGAAAGGGTTAACTTACATCCCCCCCCGACCCCCCCCCCCCCCCCAACAACCTCCCCACCCACCCAACCCACCACCCCCACCTAACCCCCCGTTCACAGCGGTGTAACGGTAAAATACAAAATACTGCTTCATACGAGAGGAAACAACCGTCACAGAGAGGGGAGGGCGAAACGCAGCAGATTTTAATAATAATGTTGCTCAGAGTCATGGGCGTCATTCTGACAGCAGGGTAACCAGGGTAACCAGGGTAACCAGGGTAACCACATGGATGTGTTGAGAACTGGATCCCGCATGGGGGGCGGGGCCACGTTCAAGCCAAGCGAAGCTGCTCAGTGATGCAGGAAGCAACTAAAAAAAGCAACATGCAAACTGCTCAGCTGGACGGGGATGAAATCATGTGACTGTTCAGATCTTTAAGACTTTCCAAACCTGATCAGGTTCGATCATAATCAATCAAATTCTGATATTGATTCTTTTATCAGGTTCTTTCTGTTTTTCTCATCATTGAAAAATGTTTTTGGGACCCAGAATTTGTAATTACACAGTTTGCCCACAACGTCAAATTGGCTTCAAAGCCCAGCGCAGTTCTGGTTACCAGGGGTTACCCTGGTTACCCTGGTTACCAGAGTAACCTGGGTAACTTGGCTAAGCTGGCTAGCTGTTATTGATCTGCGTGTCGCTGCCAATGGATGAAACTATTTGGACTGTTTGGCTGATGAACTGAACATCCTGTACTGAACGGTTACACTGTTACACCCTTAGTTACTGTTGCTACGCGTACCAAGTGTCTACTGCAGCACATATGTAGTTTACAACGATAACAGAAGCAGATTTACCATCCAAAGGGACCAACTGCAAGCTGTACATGAGGGGACCTCACGTCTGCCAGCCAATAAGAAGAGAGCCGGGGTCCCAGGTGGGAGGAGTGTCACAGTTTTCCCACCTCCCTCCTGGAGTCTGCACGCAGTTCTGTTTACACGACATCAGGTGTTCAAACATCATCACACAGATGCAGAAACTACAAACTGCATTTAAACAGGTGACGCTGCTCTACTCTGTTCTCATTGGCTCGCAGACCTCGGTCATGTGATTAGTCCAGTTGGACGGTCCTGACGAACTCTACTCACCTTGGTTGTCGTGGTGATGATGGTCTGCAGGGCTGCGGGGGACCCCGGGGCGTTGCTGGGGTAACGGCAGGGGTACTCGGTGCTGTAGTAGTGGTGGTTGTCACCGTAGGGGGCGGAGCTCTTCAGCAGCTCCTTCCAGCCCGGCGGCGGCTTCGTCTGGGGGTCAAAGGAGGAAGAGGAGGAGGAGGAGAGAGGGACTGACGCCGAAGAGGAGGAAGAGGAGGGGCCGAGGACCGGAGCCACCCTGCAAACAAACCAGACCTGATTAGACCTGCTGACTGTCAGAACGCGGTTTACCTTACAGGATCCGGTCTGCAGGGTCGGAGGCTGACCTGGGGTCGCAGAGGTCGGAGGTCACAGGATACGACGGCGAGGTCAGGTATCCTTGGAACTCGTAGCCGGGCCGGCCCATGTAGAGCCTGGGATTGGCTGGTTTCTGCAGCGTGGGCGGGGCCTCCCCTAGTGGATTGTGGGGGTTGTAGTACGGGTCCGGGCTCTGGAATGCTGGGTAATGCTGCGGGAAGTTCGGCTCGATGAAAGAGATCCGGTCCGCCGGCTCGACACAGGAGAGCAGGGCGGGGCCAAGAGCCTGCCGTAAACAAACAAACAAACAATAAACAACAAACATCGCTGATCTGTTCCAGGAAGCTGCCATGGTAACCCTTAAACTCTGGGTCAGTTACCATGGTAACTTAAACTCTGGGTCAGTTACCATGGTAACTTAAACTCTCGGTCATATTGATTGTATTGATGGTATTGATCATTGATCAGTGGAGGTGTCCTGTCTGTCAGAATCTGAATCCTGATTGGACGTTAATTCGTTAGTGTGAATTGATGCTCAGCTCAGAATCAAAGCTCTCATGTTCTTCTGTTAGAACTCTGATCACATCGATTGATCAGCTGCACATTCATCGCAGTTTAACTTTAAACCATCTGTGAAGCTGAAGACACGACAGGTTGGTGAATAATGATGTCATCACTCCTGATGTGACTGAACAGTTGTGTTTGTTTGGTTTGTTTTGTTTGTTTGTTTTTGTTTGTTTTTGTTTGTGTTGTTGTTGTCGTGTTGTTGTCCACCTGTGTTTCGATGAGTCGTCTCTTTGGAGGGAACGGCGGCGAGCTGACTCGTCTCTTCACTGAACTTCTTCTGGCTTCAGTCTCAGACTTGGACTCTGGTCTGGGATGATCGTGGACTCCTTTAGCCTGGAAGACCACAACAACAAACAACAACAGTAAACACCAGTAACACCAGAAACCAGATCAACACCAGTTGGGACCAGTAGGGACCAGTCTATGGGACCAGTTTGGACCAGTAGGGACCAGTCTATGGGACCAGTTTGGACCAGTAGAGACCGGTCTAGGGGACCAGTAGAGACCAGTAGGGACCGGTCTAGGGGACCAGTTTGGACCAGTAGAGACCGGTCTATGGGACCAGTAGAGACCAGTAGAGACCGGTCTAGGGGACCAGTAGAGACCAGTAGAGACCAGTAGAGACCGGTCTAGGGGACCAGTAGAGACCAGTAGAGACCGGTCTAGGGGACCAGTAGAGACCAGTAGGGACCGGTCTAGGGGACCAGTAGAGACCAGTAGAGACCAGTAGAGACCGGTCTAGGGGACGGAGGCTCACCTGGAAGAAGATGGCCTTCCCGTCGACCCTCCAGAAGTTGGTGACGGGGTATCCGCTGTGGCCGCGACACGGCAGCAGCTCCAGACCGCCGTTACAGCTCGGACACAACTTCTCTGAAACACAACATATTAAACATGTTTAGTGTCGTAAACAATACGTTTGTTTGTTTGTTTGTTTGTTTGTTAGAAACTGATTTAAAACCAGAAACAGAAGAATCAAATATTTATTGATCTTTATTAAAAGTCTCTTTATTGTAACTCAGGACTTTTGTCCATGTCGGGATCCCGTAGGGACGATGACTCTTTATTTCCAGTGATCTGATTGGTCAGGGTGTTCAGCACCAGTTACCATGGTGATGTATCCTGATTAAGAGCTGCCGACCCACTAATAGTCCAGGACCCAGGACCCAGGACCCAGTCTGGTTCTGGTTCTGGTTCTGGTTCTTACTCTGCTGTTTCTGCCGGGCTTTGTCACAGATGGCGGGACGGAGCTGCAGTCTGGATCCGTCGGGCAGCGAGCAGCCTCGTGAACACACCACCACTCCCAGACAGGACTTCTTCAGGATCTGACAGTTGTGGTTGTTGGTGTTCCTCATGGCCCAGCCGGAGAGGTGTCTCTGAGCGTTCTTATCCTCCGCTGCAGCACAACAACACCAAAACAACAACAAGACAACACCAAGACAACAACAAAACAATTGTTAGACGGCTCCACACCTCATATATCCTTCAATAATAAACTGACTGTTGGTTCAACACAAACACAACAACAAAACAACAGGAGCTTTA
>CM055859.1:25750231-25752731 GCA_029490765.1 Euthynnus affinis
TATAATAATATATCAGTCAGAGGGACCAAACCACTACTTTTACTGCAACACTTTAACTACATCACGCTCATAATACTTGTTGATGGTTAATTATTATAATTATGTTTTAATAAAAACATCTCAAACAATAATTATTATCAGTTATTATCGATCAGAAGCTGATTGGACACAAAGTTTTCTGCATGTTTCAGCGTTTACTGAAAGCTGCTGATTCAGTGTGTGTGTGTGAGAGAGAGAGAGAGAGAGAGTGTGTGTGTGTGTGTGTGTGTGAGAGAGAGAGAGAGAGAGAGTGTGTGTGTGTGTGTGTGTGTGAGAGAGAGAGAGAGAGAGAGTGTGTGTGTGTGTGTGTGTGTGTTGTGTAAACACTTCATTGTTTCTCCCAAAACAAACAACTCATTAGTCATCAATTAGAGAGTGAAGCTGCTCACCTGTCTCTCAGCTACCTGTCCGTCTGTGTGATGACGTCATCTGACTCTTAAATCACCTGAGCTGACCCACCAGTGACGTCATTTCATTAATAAATAATTAATAACTGATACATTAATGAACAGACTGATGTAATGTTTTAATGAGTTTTAAGGAATATTTTCAAACATTCAGGTTAAAGTTCAGATTAAATTTGAATAGATTTATAAAAAATAAATTAAAATGTTTTTATGGATCATTTTAAAAAGTTTGAATCCTAAAATCTGCTGAAGTTAATCTGATTAAAACATTTTATATTCTGTTAATTAATCCATTAATTAGTTTTAAATGTGACACAAACTGACTGAAAGTCCTTTAATCAATGATTATTGGTTATTGATTATCAACCTACTGTAGACCTTTTATTTATTTATCATTTAATTTAAACATCAATGACACTTTAATGAATTAAAAACTATTTAAATGCAATAAAAACATACTTTTATAAATAAACTTTTATAATCTATTTATTATTATTTATTATAAATATATTATCATCTATTTATAAATAAAAATAAACATTTTAAAAATAGAATGAAAATGTTTATTTATTTAAAAGCTTTTAAAAATGAACCCTTTATTTAACCAAACAAATGAAGATGATTCTGCTCTTTATTTAATTTATTATTTATGTTTTTAATTCTTCATCTGAAGAGAAAAATGTTTGATAAACTAATAAAATGATCTTTAACGTTGAACCCGCTGAAACACGAACAGCTGCCTGTTGGCCTGCAGCGCCGCCTGCTGGTCATTTCCCATCAGCCCCTGCGGTGACGTGTTTACTGCGAAGGCTCAACAGTTTCATTCATAAAAACTTTACAGAAAGTTTTGTTGTTGCGCAAAGAGAAAAATATTTATGATATTTAATGATGTAAAGAAACACAAACATCAGTAAACATCTGGAAACATCTGGAAACATCTGGAACTGTTGAAGGTTTGATTTAAACAACATCTAATATTAATTTAACATTTCAAAAACAAAATGACTTAAAATCCAACAAACAGGAAACATTGAAATGAATGTGACGCTTTTTATTGATTAACAGTCTGAGATCAATAAACACTGACAGTCCAGATGTTGTAAATGTGTATTGATCGGTTAGATCACGTGTCTTCCTGCTTATTCCTCCGCCGCTGTGGGACTATTTTCTGTCTCCGCAGCGGCGGATGAGTCTGATGAGCTCATTAAGGTTAATTAGCGGCAGCTGTGCGCGCGCCCGACGCCCCGACAGCAGCGGACACGCAGCGATGGTAAATAAACCTGATTATTGATTATCGATGTTTAAAGCTCAGATCAGAATAAAGTTTTGTTTGTAAACACGTTAGAAATGTTATTGATCAGCAGTCGATCACCGTTCAGGCTAGAACTGATCAAAATGTTTGTTTGTGTCTCAGAGTGAAAAGTAAACAAGATGTTTGTTTAGACAAACAACCAGCCAGTTTGTTTGTTTTATTAGTTTTGACATTTAAACAACACAAACAGTGTGAGCAGCATCAGGACTTGTAAAGATTGTTGTATTATATCATATATGAGTCTCTCTACTGTCTCCGTCCAGTCCTTCAGAGGGGGAGGGAGGGGAGGGAGGGAGGGAGAGGGGAGGGGGAGGGGGGAGGAGGGGGGGAGGGGGGAAGGGAGGGGGGGAAGGGAGGGGGGAGGGAGGAAGGGAGGGGGGGAAGGGAGGGGGGAGGGGGGAGGGGGGGTTCCTTTGTGCTGCTTTCTTGTTGTGGATTTTTTTTAAGCTGCCAGTAAAATCTTGATCAGGCTCCTGATCAGGGATGTTTCAGGCCGCTCACAGCCCAGAACGTCTTTCTTCCTCCTGAACACATCGTCCCAAAGTCATTTTGTTAGAAAGCCAAAAACTGTGACCCACATTGTGTCCACAGCGTCTGCAGCAGGTTTGTCCTGAAGAATCTCACAGTGTTTTCCCTCCACATCCTGGAGCTGCTGTTTGCTGTGTTTCACTTCTGTCCAGGTCTTTTCTCTGAAGTGTTTCTGTCTGTATCACTGTTGCTACTACTGGACTTTCTCACAATC
>CM055859.1:25755231-25777731 GCA_029490765.1 Euthynnus affinis
TGTGGTCTATACTGTCTGTGGTCTATACTGTCTGGTCTGTACTGTCTGTGGTCTATACTGTCTGTACTGTCTGTGGTCTATACTGTCTGTGGTCTATACTGTCTGTGATCTATACTGTCTGTGGTCTGTACTGTCTGTGGTCTGTACTGTCTGTGGTCTGTACTGTCTGTACTGTCTGTGGTCTGTACTGTCTGTGGTCTGTACTGTCTGTGGTCTGTACTGTCTGTGGTCTGTACTGTCTATACTCTGTACTGTCTGTGGTCTGTACTGTCTGTGGTCTATACTGTCTGTGGTCTGTACTGTCTATACTCTGTACTGTCTGTGGTCTATACTGTCTGTGATCTATACTGTCTGTGGTCTATACTGTCTGTACTGTCTGTACTGTCTGTACTGTCTGTGGTCTATACTGTCTGTGGTCTATACTGTCTGTGGTCTATACTGTCTGGTCTATACTGTCTGTGGTCTATACTGTCTGTGGTCTATACTGTCTGTGGTCTGTACTGTCTGTGGTCTGTACTGTCTGTACTGTCTGTGGTCTGTACTGTCTGTACTGTCTGTGGTCTGTACTGTCTGTGGTCTATACTGTCTGTGGTCTGTACTGTCTATACTCTGTACTGTCTGTGGTCTATACTGTCTGTGGTCTATACTGTCTATACTGTCTGTGGTCTGTACTGTCTGTGGTCTATACTGTCTGTGGTCTGTACTGTCTATACTCTGTACTGTCTGTGGTCTATACTGTCTGTGATCTATACTGTCTGTGGTCTGTACTGTCTGTGGTCTGTACTGTCTGTGGTCGGTACTGTCTGTGGTCTGTACTGTCTGTGGTCTGTACTGTCTGTGATCTATACTGTCTGTGGTCTATACTGTCTGTGGTCTGTACTGTCTGTACTGTCTGTGGTCTGTACTGTCTGTGGTCTGTACTGTCTGTGGTCTGTACTGTCTGTACTGTCTGTGGTCTGTACTGTCTGTGGTCTGTACTGTCTATACTGTCTGTGGTCTGTACTGTCTGTGGTCTGTACTGTCTGTACTGTCTGTGGTCTGTACTGTCTGTGGTCTGTACTGTCTGTGATCTATACTGTCTGTGGTCTATACTGTCTGTGGTCTATACTGTCTGGTCTATACTGTCTGTGGTCTGTACTGTCTGTGGTCTGTACTGTCTGTGGTCTGTACTGTCTGTACTGTCTGTGGTCTGTACTGTCTGTGGTCTATACTGTCTGTGGTCTGTACTATCTATACTGTCTGTGGTCTGTACTGTCTGTACTGTCTGTGGTCTGTACTGTCTGTACTGTCTGTGGTCTGTACTGTCTGTGGTCTGTACTGTCTGTACTGTCTGGTCTATACTGTCTGTGGTCTGTACTGTCTGGTCTATACTGTCTGTGGTCTGTACTGTCTGTACTGTCAGACCACAGACAGTGGTTTTCATTGGTCGTGTTTCAGACTACGAGCTGCAGGTCAGCCTATCAGAGGCTCTGTGTCGTTTGACTCCCAGGAAGGTCCGACAGCAGCGAGCCAATCAGTGGTTCTCCAGCCGTGACATCAGCAACGCCTTCTGTGACATCAGAGATGGAGACTTTGAGGTGGTGAGTGTCCAACCTCTCTCTCTCTCTCAGACGACCCCTCATGGCGCGACGTTATTTGTTATTCCACATATTGGTAGCAGATGATTGAATGACGGCTGTCTTTCTTGTAGCTGTGTTCATGCGTTTATACTGTAACATGATTCTCTCTCTCTGTCTCTCTCTATGTCTCTCTCTCTCTGTCTCTATGTCTCTCTCTCTCTGTCTCTGTCTTTTTCAGGACTGTCGGCGTTTCCTGAACTTTGTTAACCGTTGCCATGGAGACGACAGAAGGTGATTAGCGGTAATAGGATCTTCTGATAAAAGATCAATGATCCATCAGGTGTTTTATCCCTGCGTTTTGTCTGTCAGGATTTACACCTTCCCCTGTCGCAGAGCCTTTCTAGACTCCACTGAGGTAAAACTGAACACCTTTCATCACACCTGAACTCCCCTCACCTGTTCACTCACCTGTTCACTCACCTGTTCACTCACCTGTTCACTCACCTGTTCATTCACCTGTTCACTCACCTGTTCACTCACCTGTTCGTTCACCTGTTCACTCACCTGTTCACTCACCTGTTCACTCACCTGTTCATTCACCTGTTCACTCACCTGTTCACTCACCTGTTCGTTCACCTGTTCACTCACCTGTTCACTCACCTGTCATCTTCTTTTTCAGCTGTTTCGTCCAAAAGACGACAAACTGGACGAGTTCTGGATCGACTTTAACCTCGACTCACGATGTGTGAGCTTCTTCATCGACGAACCTCAGGTACTACTACACTGACCTACACACTGAACTACACACTAAACTACACACTGACCTACACACTGAATTACACACTGAACTACACACTGAACTACACACTATCAGTGGTTCTTCATGGGAAACTACATTTCCCATGATGCCGTGTGTTTCAGGGCTTCCTGTGGGGCTCGGTCCACCTGCTCAGAGAGGACGTGGATCATTACAGAGTTCAGCTGAGAGATGACGGTCAGCATCATTGATCTCTGATCAGTTTGTCATTAATATTGATCGTCATGCTGCAGGTGGACCCTCTGACATCAGAGTGTGTGAGAAACACTACTGACCACGTCTCATACACACTCTTTCCCAGAATGCAGTGGGGCCGACACTGTCCTAAGCGTCCGGCTGAACAATCCCATCATGCACCTGAACAGCAGAGGCCAGACCGTGAGGCTGACCTTTGACCCTGAACTCCACAGACAGCTGGAGGAGGCTGCAGGGAGAGTCTTCACGGTGTCTGTCCGTCATGTTTACTGCAGTAAAACATGTAAACATGTAAACATATGAGTCTGTCTGACTGCCTGTTCTGTGTCTTTATGAAGAGCTCCCCCCCTGTTCCAGACTCAGGTGGTCCGGTCCAGGCCTCCCCCCCTGTTCCAGACTCAGGTGGTCCGGTCCAGGCCTCCCCCCCTGCTGCCAGACGCAGTGGTACATCCTACAGCAGGAAGAAACCAAAGAGCAAGAGTCAGCTGAAGAGTGAGTCCAAACAAACAAACAAACAAACAACAAGCTCTCAGTTCTGCCTGTCTGACACATCAGCTGTTTATATAATATTAATATTTTCAAAAAATACAAACCAATTAACCAGTTTTTCAAAGTGCTAAAATAAAAATCCATTTACATCATTGTGTTTATTGGAAGGAGATGACAGTTATGAATAAGCTGTAAATGTTATTGTCTGTATCTGAAACTGTGTTGACACAACATTTGGACATAAAGCAGAAAATTCAGTGAGTGTTGGAATCAGCTGATAAATGAATGAAACGGCTCCACCTGCTGGTGACGGAGCCTCATTAAAGCTTTTACTGTCTGTTTTAACCTGCTCTCACTTTCTATACTTGATCCTCTGGTTGGTTTGATGTCTGTGTCCAGTTCTGCCTCTGTCATCTCCGAGCGGTGAAGAAGACTCTGCTGTAACCACGGTAACGCCTCGTCAACCTGTTTGATTATTTAATCATCACTTATGGATCAGCTTCTTGCTGATGTCACAGTTTGTCTCTCTTCAGACTCCAGTGAAAAGCAGAGCAGAGTTTCTGTTTGATCAGATCAGACACTCGACACCAACGTACCAATCAGGTGTGTGTGTGTGTGTGTGTGTGTGAGTGTGTGAGTGAGTGTGTGAGTGTGTGTGTGTGTGTGTGTGAGTGTGTGAGTGAGTGTGTGAGTGAGTGTGTGAGTGAGTGTGTGAGTGAGTGTGTGAGTGAGTGTGTGAGTGTGTGTGTGTGAGAGAGTGTGTGTGAGTGTGTGAGTGTGTGTGTGTGTGTGTGTGTGAGTGTGTGAGTGAGTGTGTGAGTGAGTGTGTGAGTGAGTGTGTGAGTGTGTGTGTGTGAGAGAGTGTGTGTGAGTGTGTGAGTGTGTGTGAGTGTGTGAGTGTGTGTGTGTGAGTGTGTGTGTGTGTGATAGTCAGTTGCTCAGTTTTTTCTAAAACCCAAAAATATTCAGTTAAGATGGAGAAACCAGAGTGTGGACGAAGGATTTGATTGATAAATAACTGAAATGATACATTTTCTGATCATCAATGAGAGAACCAATAGATTGTTGTGGATCCTGTCAGGTGTTCCTGTGGGGGCGGAGCTAAACATCTCACAGGTGGAGGCAGCAGAGTTTGAAGGAAGCAGCACCGTTTCTCAAAAGGTTCATTTCTTTTTATTCTTCAATCAAAAAAACAAAAGTTTCATTTTTTTCACCTGTTTTGTTTTTTGTTTGTTTTTTATTTAATGAATTTATTTTCAGGAAGTGTTGAGCTCCGACAGGAAGAGAGCGGCTCCAGACTCAGGTCTTTATGCTTTTCCATTATCGCTCTTTCTTTGTTAAATCTTCTCTCCATCACTGGATGATGTCATCACTTCCTTCTTCTCTTCCTTTCTGAGGGAAGCCTCAGTTTGTGGCGAGTGAAGAACAGTTTCAGTTTATTATCATTTGTTCTGCATATCGTTCACGTTGAACTCAATAAACTCACAGAACTTGAACTTTATAACCTGCTTTCATATTTGTGACGAGGCAGAGCTCTACTCCTTCAGTCTGACTTCGTTTCTCAAATCAAAATCTGTATTTTGATTAAAAAGTTAAAAAATAATGATGATGTCAGGTCACATATTTATAAAGGTTATCATAATTCTGCCTTTAATGACATGAGATTGGTCCTGACTGCCTTGTTGGTCTCTGTGAAGGGTACCTGTCAGGCCAAACTGAGGGCCCGTCAGCCCAGAGGAGGAAGGCGGAGCCGGCCTCGGCGCTGCCAGGTGAGACAGCTGTTCCTGTTTGTTCTGGAGACTCTTCATCAATTCACATTTAAATGTTTATCAGCATAATTCATCTCTTCATTTGTGAATTACAAGCATTTCTCACCAAGCAGAAAGAACGTGTTTCTGGAGACAATAAAATGTTCTAAAATCTGTAAAAACATGATTTAGTTTAATCTGAGGGGAGAAAGTAAAGATGACGAAGTTTATATAACTTTGTTGTTCATGTTTTAAGTTATTTGCACATAAGTGTGACTTAAAACATCAGATTTGAAGTGTTAAAACTAGAGAGACACAAATTAAACAAATGAGACAAAAACACTTCATTTATTTATTAATTATGGAAAATCTCAACATGAACGCTGTTAGCTTCATTCTGATTGGCCGCCGTCACTGTCAGAACATCACATGTCCATTCTCTCATGGTCATTTCAAAGTAAGTGCTGCTCGCCACGACTCAGAGTGGCTGCTGGAGGGGGCGGAGCCACCTGTAGAGGGGGAGGAGCTGTTTGATGGAGGGGCGGAGCCACCTGTAGAGGGGGAGGGGCTGTTTGACGGAGGGGCGGAGTCACCTGTAGAGGAGGAGGGGCTGTTTGATGGAGGGGCGGAGCCACTTGTAGAGGAGGCGGGGCTGTTTGATGGAGGGGCGGAGCCACCAGTCATCAGGGAGGAGCCTGTGAATGAGCCAGAGTCCAACCTGACGTCAGGAATCACAACTGCCTTCAAAACCTTCAAATCACAGCTAGAACAACATTTCACTGTCAGTACAAAGAAATCATTGATTGATTAGTTAAAATCAATAAGTTTAATGTTCAGTAAATCAATTAATTAATGAAATAAATCATTTTCAGAGCTGCTGGCAAAAAGTTGAAGCTGAAGTTCATCAGTCCCTGAAGGAGTGTCAACAACACGTCTCCTCACTGCTCACAGCTGTCCATCAACACAGGTACCGCCCACCTCCAGAAGGCCACGCCCACCTCCACACAGACCCAAACTTAATTAATAAAGTTTGTGTGTGTTTCTTTGTGTGTGTGTGTGTGTATGTGTATGTGTATGTGTATGTGTATGTGTATGTGTGTGTGTGTGTGTGTGTGTATGTGTATGTGTGTGTGTGTGTGTAGGTTGGTCCTGCTGCAGAGTTTTGAGAACAGCATCACTGATCAGCTGAGACAACTGGAAGAAAACTCTGCCAGTCTGAACTCCATAAACACTCAGATCCTGGTACTGATCCTGATCCTGATCCTGGTCCTGGTTCTGGTTCTGATCCTGCTGACCCACAGCTGAGACCTGACCCCGGACTGACTCTGTCCCTCTTCTGTGTTGTAGAGTTTCTTCCAGTCTGAGCTGCAGCGACTGGGCTCCTTCTGTGAGGAGCAGCACCAGAGGTCAGTCTGATCCGGTTTGTATATCAGCTGCACAAAATGTTTAAGAAGTTTAAATATTTCTGGGTCACATGAGGAGACGTCGTCAGTGTCGAGGACGTTTTCATGGATCCAGTTTGACCCTGAGCAGCATGTTGGTTCAGGATCTGGTTTGTGTCGCCTCAGGTTGAAGTCTCTGGGGAAGGCGGAGGATCGTCGGTCCAAATGAAGGACATGAAAAGTTTCTCAACTCATTAAATAAATATTACAAAGTGTTTAACAAAATAAATACAAAACATGTTTGATCCCACGTGTTCCTGTAGATTCTCAGAAAGTATAAAAATATATTATTAAACATTATAAACTAGTAAATTCCAGTTAGATAATAAATCCAGTTAATGTGTTGAAGTCAGAGCTGAACATTTAAAACATAAAATTCACAAACATGAAAACTTTTCAATCATAAAATGATTTAAATATTGATTAAACAGAAAACTGCTTTACAACATTTAAAATAACAGCTGATCATAAAAAAACTAAAGTATAATATCTTATTTCCAGAAAATAAAAGCTCCATCTCACTGTTGTCTGCAGCATCAGCAGGTTGCCACAGCAACAGCAATGATACTTACATGTTGCAGTGACGACAGACGGACACACGGTGGAGACAAAGAGCACATCCCATAATTTAGATCTGCTCCACCTTCAGTAAAATATTCAAAACATTTATTTAGTTTTAACAAACAAGTTAAAAGAAGCAGATGAAGAATAAATATCAGATGATCTGTTTATTTCTGAACATTTGAAACCTTTAGAGATAAAATCAAACATTTAAATGGGAGGGGAATATTTGTCCTTCATGTAAAAGTCCTGAAGTCGTCAGTAAAATCCAGGCTCCCAGTGATGGAAGAAGTACCTGTAGCTGCGTATTTATTCAAACATTACATCTTTATTCTACGACGTTTATTTAGTTTAGTTACTTTTCAGATGAAGCTTTTATATAAATGAACATCAGCTTATAAACCATGCTGCATTATTAAATAAACCAGTTGCTCCCAAACTGTTGGTCTTGTGCACAGAACAGGAAGCGTTTCTGTTCCACGTGCACAGACGTCGACTCACGTGCACAGAGCCGTGACGATCGAGACCTCTGATTGGCCGACAGACAGCTGTAAACATTAATAATGATATTTAGCAGCTGATTCTCAGATTCTTGTTTCTGTAATTCTGGTTAACACGAGTCTTATTTCTATTAAAGAACGGCAGTTTTGCTTTTTGAAAACTTGAACTACTTTAACTTTTGTTTAGTTTGAAACACAGCGAGTCATTAAGCCAGAAATTATTTATAAGAGGTTAAGTGTAGTAACATTTACTTCCATGGTTAGTTAGTCAGTTTTCTAGAAAACAGCAAACTCTGACTGACCCCTCAGATTTATCTGCTGACCCATTGGAGGGCCCTGACCCCTAGGTTGGGAACCAGTGGACTAAACTAGCTAACAGTATATAAAGTAGTGTAAACTAGCTCCACCTCCAGCAGCTACAACAGTAACATGCACACAGCAGCTTCACTCCTGAATCCTGCAGCTTGTTTCCACTCAGATCCAGCTCTCTCAGATGGGAGGGGTTGGACTTCAGAGCTGAGGCCAGAGAAGCACAGCTGATCTCTGACAAACTGCAGTCACCAAATGTCAATAAAGAATAAATTATGCAGATAAAATCAGTATTAATAATCTAATGATGTCATATATAATAATATATCAGTCAGAGGGACCAAACCACTACTTTTACTGCAACACTTTAACTACATCAAGCTCACAATACTGATGGACTTTTACTGCAGTAGTTAATTCAGTTTATGTAATGGAGTATTTTTACACTGCTGTGTTGATACTTTTACTGCAGTATAGAGCACTTCTTGTATTTATTTATTAGCAGTAAAATGATCTTCTTTGACTCCAGAATGAAGCAGCAGCAGCAGAAGCAGGTTGTGTGTTTGTGAATCAGGCTGCTGGTTGTCAGCAAACTGACATGAGAGGAAAAACAGTAAAATCCCCCAAAGAAAACACACAAGTCGACTAATGAGGAGCTATTAGAGAGGGGGGGGGGCAGGTAGAGACAGAGCAGCTCAGGTGTTTCATTCCTCTCTGTAAACAAAGACAATACAAGCTGGACTGACTGAGAACCACCAGGACGACTGGTTCTGTCCCACTGAAGCTGGACCGAGTACTGCTGGACAGACCTGGATGCTGATTGGTTAACGAGCTGCTGATTGGTCGATGAGCCGCTGTTGGACTTTGATGGACAGATTGAACTGCTGAGACTCGACGGCTCAGTGACTGCCGACAGGTAGGCGACATCCTCGGTCTCACCAGCAGCTCAAATAAACATTCATAGAAATTTAAACATTTTGTTTAATGTGCTGATTTTTAATAGTTTTGTAGTTGTAAGTGATTCTCAGAGAGGCGTCTAACGAGTCCGTTATAACTTCTCTCCTCTGTTTGATGTGTAAAACATCAACATTGTATAAATAAAGTTATGACAACATCAAAAAATGATTTAACTCAAAGTAGTGAAGAGCAGAAAGAAGAAACAAAGCTTTCTATATAAAATACACAACAGGAAAACAAACATTAATAATGAGGGTTAGTTACATTCATTTATGTTTCAGAACTTGTTTGTTGCTTTTTTACTTTCAGGGTAATTAGAGAGTTATATTAATTAGAAATATCAAATCAACTTTATTGATGGAGCAGGCAGAGAGGAAGACAAAAGCAAACCACAGTTATAATAACAGTGGCGGTTGATGCTCACACAGACCTGCAGAGACTTCAGGAGGAATATCTGAGCTGGTTTCAGTCACAGTTCAAAGCTAATGAGTAGAAGCATGTTGTGGTCGTAGAGTCGAGGCGGAGAATCGGACGGTGGGAGGACGAGGCAGCGCAACAGTCCTGGATCTCAGCACAGACAGAAGTCAGACGGTGTCGGTTCTCTGACAGTCTGATGTGGAGACAGAATCCTTTAAACTCCTTATAAACAAACTTCAGTGTGTGGAGGAGAGAAGGAGTGTGATTCGTTTCCTCTTATTTGACCTGATTAAAGTCTTGCTACTGCGTTTTGAACTAGTTGGAGATGTGATGAAGTAAACTGAGTGAATCAAGGTGGGAAGATATGAAGGCATAGAAGAGTTTCTCCAGATCAGAAGTGATCTGAGATGATACAGATGGAGCCCAGATGAGGAGAAATAATGTTCGAACGCTGCGGTCCAGATTAAATGACTTCAGGTTTATTCTCATTAAGCTGCAGAAAGTTTCCAGGATTTGATGCTTTGAAGACATTTATTGAGGTGTGTTGTAGTTATTGGGCTGTAGGGGACCAGGCATGGAGCCCTGAGGGACACCACAGGACAAAATAATAGAGACACTGAAGGGAGAACTAGTTTAATGCAGAACCAGAGACCCCACCTACTGGTTTAACCTGTGAATGAGATCAGAACGATCTACTGCGTCAAAGGTGCAGTCAGGTGTAAGAGGACGCAGCTGTAACCTGAGCCAGCAGCTGGCGGGTCAGGTCTGCTCAGTAATGCAGATCCTGGACTGTGATGAGCTCTGAAACCAGACTGGAATTTCTCAGAAATGCAGTTTTGAGACAGAAGAGACGACAGTTGATTAAAAACTATATTTTCAAGGATTTTAGAAACAAAGGGGAGTTTGGGGAGTACTGAGGACTGCAGGTCTAGATTCAGGTTTTTAAAGCTGTCTGGACCGGCTGGTTTCAGACCGGCTGGTTTCTGACCGGCTGGTTTCAGGGAGCTGCTGAGAACAGTTGGAGGTTTCCAGAGAAGAAATGTGATGTTTGTTTTGTTTTTGAAAAGTCGGATTTTAAAACAAACGTTCAGTTAATCTTTTAAATAAATGTAACAACCTTAAAGGCAGTGAAGTTTTACATTTCAATCTAAAATATTTTGTAAAACAAACATGTTGTCAAAAAATGAGTTTAGCTCATTTTTACTAATAGGTCATTGCTCATAGATCATTACCCATAATGCACTGCAGACACATTAAAGCAGCTGATGTTGCCTCTTTGCTTTCTCCTCAGCCAGGTGAGCAGTGATGTAATGACAGCTGTGACATCACAGGATGTGTAATGATGCTAAACCTGATCTAAACCGAGATTAAACCCGACATAAACCTGATCTAAACCGAGATTAAACCCGACATAAACCTGATCTAAACCTGATCTGAACTTCAGGTCTGAAATATGAAGCAGGTTCAACATATCCAGGATTTCTTCTGGTTATCCGGCTTCACTGAGCCTGACTGTCTGTCCAGAAGCAGAACTATGAAGCTGTTATCAAGCAGCTCAGTAACTCTGGTTTAACAGCTGCGAGCTCGTTTATGTGATGAGTGACGTCATCAGAAGCATGAATGAAGATCAAACAGTGAAACCAAAAACCTGCAGATTGAACCAAGTGAAACATAAACGAGCCTGAAATCACAAACGAACGTGTGAAACCATAAATGAATGAAACACGTGCAGGAAAGATTCTATGTGACTGAAGTATGGAGGAAATATAGAACGTCACATGACGTAACGTCACATGACTGTAAAAGTATGAAAACCAAAGTGAAACCTGAACTGAATGTGCTGGTTTGTGTAGGTGACTTACTGGTTGTCAGAGATAGTTACTGGTTTGCTGGGTTCCAGCTGAGATGGGCTGTCTGGGAGGGAAGACGGAGGAAGAACGACTGGATGAAAAAGCAAAGAGAGAAGCGAACAAGAAGATCGAGAGACAACTGCAGAAAGAGAGACAAGCTTATAAAGCTACACACAGACTGTTACTGCTGGGTGAGACACCTGTCTGTCTCTCTGTCTGTCTGTCTGTCTGTCTGTCTGTCTGTCTGACTGTCTGACTGTCTGTCTGTCTGACTGTCTGACTGACTGTCTGTCTGTCTGTCTCTCTACCTGTCTGTCTGTCTGTCTGTCTCTCTACCTGTCTGTCTGTCTGTCTGACTGTCTGTCTGTCTGTCTGTCTGTCTGACTGTCTGTCTGACTGACTGTCTGTCTGTCTACCTGTCTGTCTGACTGACTGTCTGTCTCTCTACCTGTCTGTCTGCAGGTGCAGGGGAATCAGGTAAAAGTACGATAGTGAAGCAGATGAAGATTCTTCATGTTGATGGTTTTAACGCTGAGTGAGTCACAGTTCAGTTTATTTGTTCAAATAATAATTTAAACATTTCTTCTTCATTCTGGTTCATGAAATCATTTTCTTGTTTTGTTTTTCAGGGAGAAGCAGCAGAAGAGAGACGACATCAGGAAGAACGTGAAGGACGCCATCGTGGTAGGTCACATGACTGACTGACAGGAACAGGAAGTGACTTTACAAAGTAAAGGATGGAAAATACAGATACTAGGAGAGAAAAATGAATAAATATCACTTTAAAAAGTGAAGAATCAATATTATAACTGAACTCAGTGATGAAATCATCCTCAGTAGAATCAATAACAGCTCTGCAGATGTTTTCCTTCCATTGATCGTCCGTCTGTATAAAAACACTTCCAGCTCTGCGTTATTGATCCTCATGTGAATTCACAAACATGCAAACATTTCAGCTTCTTCAAAACATTTTGTGAGTTTGACATTCAAACGTTTTGCTGCAAAGAGACTAAATATGAGGAAACAGTGACGGCGCAGAGTGTGAGCAGCATGTTAAAGTAAATAAACATCATCAGATATTAAATCATGTGTTTACATCACAAGCTTGAATAGATTGGTTTGATAACATTTATTAAATCAGAGAAGTCACATGATCAGATGTTTCTGCTGCGTCAGCTGTGATATCTGTTGATGATTGACAGCCAGAGCAGCCAATCAGAGAGGGTGTGTGTGTGTGTGTGTGTGTGTGTGTGTTTCAGACCATTGTGTCAGCCATGAGCACGCTGACTCCACCCGTGCCGCTGGGTAACCCTGGTAACCAGTTCAGGATTGACTACATCAGGAGCATCGCACCACTGTCTGACTTTGAATACACAGAGGTAACACACACACACACACACACACACACACACACACACACACAGCAGATGTTCAGTCATGTGACAAACGGATCACAGCGACTGAAGATCTTTGTCATCTTGGACTTTGAGAAACACAAATATTCACATTTCAGTGGTTTATTTGGCTTCATGACATTAGAAAGTCTTTTGAAGTTCATCAGTTCACTGAGGTGTGTGTGTATATTTATATATATATAAATATATATTTATATTTATATATATTTATATTTATAAGGGCAGAGTTGGTGCACAGCTGGGACCGGTGTCATCTTTTGGTTCTAGACTGAACTATACAGTGAAATGTTCTGAAGTCTCATTCACACAGATGAAACGTCACAAACACAAACACTGAAGTCATCATGAAGTCCTTTTGGTGTTGAGCGTCTAAATCTCTGATCCAGTCCACTTTATCAATCAATATGACTGATTGATTGATGTCAGGCTGCTGTGAGCAGGTCAGAGGTCAGCTGATTAGCATCGTTATGGTCGCTGTGATGTCACACCTGCCATTACATCACTTCAGCTTCTCTTTTTGCTGCTTGAACAAACGCGTTTCGGTCGTTTGTCAGCTGTTGGTTGCCATGGGCGACGAGCTGCCGCGTGTCTATAAACAGGTGAAACATCCCTTTAAAGGCAGGCGAGGAGCACCAGGAGAGCCGGCTGAGAGCTTGTTTGTTTTAATGATGTTAATGACATGATGTAACGAGTTAACATGGGACTGAACCACACAGGATACACTCACACCTGACTGTGTGTGTGTGTGTGTGTGTGTGTGTGTGTGTATGTGTGTGTGTGTGTGTGTGTGTATGTGTGTGTGTGTGTGGCTCACCTGAGGCCTCATTATCCAAACGTCTTGTGTCTCTGAGGACTAAAAAGAGAAAACAAGCGTCTTCCTGCGTCTCTAAACTCCTTCACTACAGCTCACAGTCTGACGCTGCTGCTGATTGGTCGACTGGACACAGACACTTCATCAGCTGTCCAATCAGGTGAAGAAGCACCTGAGGAAAGAACAGCAGAGTTTATTTAACTCACTGAACCAGCAGCTGCAGTAAATCTGTCTTATTGATCTATTTAAATACTCAGATGTGTTTAAATCAAGCAGGAACCTGCAGTTACGACCACTCGAGGCTCCAGAAGTCAGTCGAAGACGCCCGTGTTAAAACTTTACAGCAGAAATAAACAACCCCAGATTCACAGAGTATAGCAGTCTGTAAGAGTCTGTGAGAGTCTGTGAGAGTCTGTGAGAGTCTGTGAGAGTCTGTGAGAGTCTGTGAGAGTCTGTCCAAGTCTGTGAGAGTCTGTGAGAGTCTGTGAGAGTCTGTAAGAGTCTGTCAGTGTCTGTGAGAGTCTGTGAGAGTCTGTGAGAGTCTGTGAGTCTGTGAGAGTCTGTGAGAGTCTGTGAGAGTCTGTCAGTGTCTGTGAGAGTCTGTGAGAGTCTGTCCGAGTCTGTGAGAGTCTGTGAGAGTCTGTCCGAGTCTGTGAGAGTCTGTCCGAGTCTGTGAGAGTCTGTCCGAGTCTGTGAGAGTCTGTGAGAGTCTGTCAGTGTCTGTGAGAGTCTGTGAGAGTCTGTCCGAGTCTGTGAGAGTCTGTGAGAGTCTGTCCGAGTCTGTCCGAGTCTGTAAGAGTCTGTGAGAGTCTGTGAGAGTCTGTCCGAGTCTGTCCGAGTCTGTGAGAGTCTGTCAGTGTCTGTGAGAGTCTGTCAGTGTCTGTGAGAGTCTGTGAGAGTCTGTCAGTGTCTGTGAGAGTCTGTCAGTGTCTGTGAGAGTCTGTGAGAGTCTGTCCGAGTCTGTGAGAGTCTGTGAGAGTCTGTGAGAGTCTGTGAGAGTCTGTCAGTGTCTGTGAGAGTCTGTGAGAGTCTGTGAGAGTCTGTCAGTGTCTGTGAGAGTCTGTCAGTGTCTGTGAGAGTCTGTGAGAGTCTGTGAGAGTCTGTCAGTGTCTGTGAGAGTCTGTGAGAGTCTGTGAGAGTCTGTCCGAGTCTGTGAGAATCTGTGAGAGTCTGTGAGAGTCTGTCAGTGTCTGTGAGAGTCTGTCAGTGTCTGTCAGTGTCTGTGAGAGTCTGTGAGAGTCTGTGAGAGTCTGTGAGAATCTGTGAGAGTCTGTGAGAGTCTGTCAGTGTCTGTGAGAGTCTGTCAGTGTCTGTCAGTGTCTGTGAGAGTCTGTGAGAGTCTGTGAGAGTCTGTGAGAGTCTGTGAGAGTCTGTGAGAATCTGTGAGAGTCTGTCAGTGTTTGTGAGAGTCTGTGAGAGTCTGTGAGAGTCTGTGAGAGTCTGTGAGAGTCTGTGAGAGTCGGTCCGAGTCTGTGAGAGTCTGTCAGTGTCTGTGAGAGTCTGTGAGAGTCTATCGGTGTCTTTCTGTTGCGTTATTGTTGTTGTTATTCAGTAATAACAGGATGAATGAAGTAATTTACATTTTCTCTTCAGTTGTTTTTTCAGAACAAACCGCTGAAGACATGAGCAGCTTTTTTTCTTCTTGTGAATTTCAGGATGGGAAATAGTGATAGTCTTAGTGACCCTGTAAGACTCCCGGTCTTTGTGATCTCTGTGTGTGACTACAGACTCTGCGACTTCAGACTAAATGTGTTCAGATGTGAAAACTGATCCAGACTCACGACGCTGTCTCTCCGTCTGTCAGGAGTTCTTTGAGCACGCTCAGAAGCTGTGGGAGGACGACGGCGTGAAGGCGTGTTTCGAACGTTCCAACGAATATCAGCTGATCGACTGCGCTCAGTAGTGAGTGACACACACAAACACACAAACACACACACACACACACACATAAACACATCACTAAGAGCAACTGTTTGAATCCCAACCGGATTCCTTTCGTGTGTGTGTCAGTTTCCTGGACAGGTTGGACTCAGTGAGGCAGAGGGACTACACACCTACTGACCAGGTAACAAACGCACCAATCAGCTGAGAGCGCTGTGGATGACTCATCAGTGACAGTCTTCTTCTTCTCCTGCAGGATTTGCTGCGCTGCAGAGTTCTGACTTCAGGGATCTTTGAAACCAGGTTTCAGGTGGACAAAGTCAACTTCCAGTGAGTGTCTGAAGCCCCGCCCACTCTGCTCACCTGCACCAATCAGCTCACAAAGCTGCTAGCATGTTAGCTTCAGTTTGCTCCCATCATGAAACATGAACAGAGATGTTTGAAAGACTGTTTAGTTTTATAAATATTTTGTAGATTTATTTGTGCCTCACTGCTGAACACAGAGAAAATAAAACTGTCATGAAAGGAATCAGTGAATTTCTGAGCTGTTTGTGTGTCTGTCAGCATGTTTGATGTTGGAGGTCAGAGGGACGAACGCAGGAAATGGATTCAGTGCTTCAACGGTGAGAAAAACACTCTGACGTCTGCATTTCTGTGCTGGTGATGAAAGCTCAGGGTGTCATGTGACTGACAGGCTGTGTGTTTATTGGACAGATGTGACAGCCATAATCTTCGTGGCGGCGAGCAGCAGCTACAACATGGTGATCCGAGAAGACAACTCCACCAATCGGCTGCGAGAATCTCTAGACCTCTTCAGATCCATCTGGACCAACAGGTTCCATTCAAGAACCCTGTCTGCTCTGTGATTGGCTGTAGATAACCCTGTCTGCTCTGTGATTGGCTGTAGATAACCCTGTCTGCTCTGTGATTGGCTGTAGATAACCCTGTCTGCTCTGTGATTGGCTGTAGATAACCCTCTGTGCTCTGTGATTGGCTGCAGGTTTCTGAAGACGATCTCAGTGATCTTGTTCCTGAACAAACAGGACGTTCTCGCTGACAAAATCCTGGCTGGAAAATCTAAACTGGAGGATTATTTCCCCGAATACAACAACTACACTGTTCCTGCTGACGGTAACACACACACACACACACACACACACACGCACACACACACACACACACATATGTCCCCACAACATGAGATATGATTGTGTGTGTGTGTGTGTGTGTGTGTGTGTGAACAGCTGTTCCAGATGCTGATGAAGACCCCAGAGTGACCAGAGCCAAGTTCTTCATCAGAGACGAGTTCCTGGTAATAAAGATCTGTCTGTCTCTAACTTCAGTTCAGTTTTATTTATAAAGCATCAAATCACAACACAAAGTCATCTCAGGGCACTTTTACATGGAGCAGGTCTAGACCACGCTCTTTAATTTACAGAAAGAGAAACCCAACAGTTCCCCCCATGAGCAGCACTTGGTGACAGCGGGAAGGAAAAACTCCCCTTTAACGGGAAGAAACCTAAAGCAGACCCCGACTCTGGGTGGGCGGCCGTCTGCCTTGACTGGTTGGGTTGAGAGACAAAGGGGGGGGGGGGGGCACATTGAAAGAGAACAGCAACAACAACAATTAACTAGCAGCAACAAACAGCAGGAACAGCTGGTGGAGGGCAGAAGAAGGACGTCAGCACATCAGCATGGTTTATGGTTTATGGAGCTTCCTGTGGATCAGAAAGCACAAAGAACTCCGGGGAAGAAGTGAAATTAGTAACATGCATTAATAGTAATAAAATACATAGAGATGGAGGAGAGGAGAGAGGAGCCCAGTGCATCATGGGAAGTCCCCCGGCAGTCTAGGCCTATAGCAGCATAACTAAGGGCAGTCTAGGCCTATAGCAGCATAACTAAGGGCAGTCTAGGCCTATAGCAACATAACTACGGGTAGTCTAGGCCTATAGCAGCATAACTAAGGACAGTCTAGGCCTATAGCAGCGTAACTAAGGGCAGTCTAGGCCTATAGCAGCGTAACTAAGGGCAGTCTAGGCCTATAGCAGCGTAACTAAGGGCAGTCTAGGCCTATAGCAGCGTAACTAAGGACAGTCTAGGCCTATAGCAGCGTAACTAAGGGCAGTCTAGGCCTATAGCAACATAACTACGGGCAGTCTAGGCCTATAGCAGCATAACTAAGGACAGTCTAGGCCTATAGCAGCGTAACTAAGGGCAGTCTAGGCCTATAGCAGCGTAACTATGGGCAGTCTAGGCCTATAGCAGCATAACTACGGACAGTCTAGGCCTATAGCAGCATAACTAAGGACAGTCTAGGACTATAGCAACGTAACTACGGGCAGTCTAGGCCTATAGCAGCATAACTACGGGCAGTCTAGGCCTATAGCAGCATAACTAAGGGCAGTCTAGGCCTATAGCAGCATAACTAAGGGCAGTCTAGGCCTATAGCGACATAACTACGGGCAGTCTAGGCCTATAGCAACATAACTACGGGCAGTCTAGGCCTAACTTTTGCTTTTATGGAGGAATCATCATTACCATGAACAAACTGAAATCGATCTGATAAATAGGATTTAAACCAGCAAGATCTAACAAGACAAGTACAGAGACAAGTCCTTTGTCTGATGCAGTCAGGGGGTCGTTTGTGACTTTAACCAGCGCTGTCTCTGTGCTATAGGGTTAGGGTTAGGGTTAGGGTTTAGGGCCTCTAAATCCAGACTGAAAAACCTCAAATAAGTTATTGTTATCTAGAAAGTCACATAACTGATTAGCGACTGCTTTCTGGAGGATCTTAGACAGAAAAGGAAGGTTAGATATGGGTCTATAGTTGGCTGAGATGTCTGAATCCAGAGTAGGCTTCTTAAGGAGGGTTTAATTACAGCTGCTTTAAAGGACTGCGGTACATATCCAGTTACCAAAGACATATTGATTATATTTAATATGAAGGTGCTAATTAAGGGTAAAACATCCTTAAAGAGTTTAGTTGGGATCTAAGAGACAAAATGAAGATTTACATGAAGAAATCATAGAAGTCTGAACCTGTCTCTCTCTCTCTACCTGTCTCTCTCTCTCTACCTGTCTCTCTCTCTCTACCTGTCTCTCTCTCTCTACCTGTCTCTCTCTCTCTCTACCTGTCTCTCTCTCTCTCTCTCTGTCTCTCTCTCTAACCTGTCTCTCTCTCTCTCTCTCTCTCTCTCTCTAACCTGTCTCTCTCTCTCTACCTGTCTCTCTCTCTCTCTACCTGTCTCTCTCTCTCTCTAACCTGTCTCTCTCTCTCTAACCTGTCTCTCTCTCTCTACCTGTCTCTCTCTCTACCTGTCTCTCTCTAACCTGTCTGTCTCTCAGAGGATCAGCACGGCGAGCGGCGATGGGAAACATTACTGTTATCCTCACTTCACCTGCGCCGTCGACACTGAAAATATTCGCCGCGTCTTCAACGACTGTCGTGACATCATCCAGCGCATGCACCTGCGGCAGTACGAGCTGCTCTGATTGGCCGGTGGGCGTTCAGCTGGCTCCGCCCCTCTCATGGACTGAATCATGTGATCTAAAGATGTTAATGTCAAGCTAACCTGAGGTTTTGATCGCTAATCAAAACTGATAGGTAATCAATACCGATAGATCCTGGTATATTTATTCTGTATGTCACTCTGCACTTAGAATCAGATGGGCTTTGATTATTGATTATTGATTAGGACAGACTGAACATATCTGTGCCTTTCTTCTTTTCTTTGCGTCTGCCTGCTGCAGGGGATTGTGGGTAGTGTAGTTCTGTCAGTGTGAAGGAGTCCAAGTCCTGGTTTTCCTGTTGTTGCCACGGCAACAGCCATATGAAAAATATATTTTTTCATGTTCCTGAACTTATTATTAATATTGCTGTGTTTCTCCTGATTGGCTGTTCACACTCTGATGTCAGAGCTGAATTCCTAAAATCACAGAAATATTTATAAAATATTTATAAAATATTTATAAAATATTTATAATCGACTTTCATCTTTAGAAAAAAACATACTAAAGAATTTCTGTCAAAGTTTGTTTTTGTAGTTTCAGAGAGAAAAACACGTATGTTAAGAAAACTGCACACATTTTCCTGCTTTTATTATTATTATTATTATTATTATTATTATTGTTGTTGTTATTATTATTATTATTATTATTGTTGTTGTTATTACATATTTTTTGATGGTTTCTGTGATATTTGCAGTAAAACATGAACAAACTTTATTAAAACATGAACCTTAAATCAGAGTCTTCATACTTTATAATTAAATTATTTAAATAATGTTTTACATCAACAACGAAGCTTTAAATGAATCAGCTGACAGGAAGTGGAGCGGGCGCGGTGATGATGTCACAGGATCACTTCCTGCAGAAGACTGAAGGTCGAGGAGCCGCAAGATGTCGTCGAGACAAACCAGAGTCGCTTGAAGATGAAGATGAAGATGAAGATCAGTCTAGACCTGATCCAGTAGAAACCTGGTTCAGGTCTCAGTGTGTGACATCAGCTTCACTGTTATTATTATTATTATTATTAGTTATTGTAGTTTCTTTGTTTAATGACTAAATTAGTGTTTCTTAAGATCTACAGTGATAGAACAGCTGCTGTGTATTGATTATTGATTAATATTTACTAGAGTTTGATTATTGTTTCATCTGACAGTCGACTAAATAAACTGAACAAACTTTAACTGAAGAACCAGAATCTAGTTTTTACATGATTATATACATAAATACACGGCTACCTGATTCCCACATGCTTCATATGCTCATCAATACAGATCAATGATTCTAATACAGATCAATGATTCTAATACAGATCAATGGTTTCAATACAGATCGATGATTCTAATACAGATCGATGGTTTTCACCCTGATGAGTCAGCTGACTGCTGCAGGCTTCAGGTCCGGGTCCTGACAGTCCAGCAGAGGGAGACAAACACCCGCATGACCCGCAGCAGCCAAACTGGACAGAAGTATGCGGACACTCTGACCCGCAGCATGTTCGTCATCTCCAGCATTTCAGATCACTTCATTAATTAATTAATTGATGACGTTTTGATGACGTATTAATTGTCTTCTGGTCACACAGTGCACTGATGGATCATTTATTGATTATAGATTACCTTTTAAAGGTCTGAATAACCGTCAGGTTTCAAATAAAGGTCCCGGATGTTCTTCAGTTATTGATCCCTGCAGATAATTGATCATCATTAATGAGTCATCAATAATGTCACTTAATGAGGTTTGGAGTTACAGACAGATTTATTGACTATGGATGTTGTTTCTTTGGAGATGTGGGTTTCGTGGAGGGGGCGTGGTCTCACTTCCGTTTGAAATGATTGACTCCGTTTCGGGGCTGCTGATTGGCCGAGGCAGCGGGCAGTCAGGCGGTGGGCGGGGCCTGAAGGACTGTCGGTGTTTTTCAGCGGAGCTGCAGAGAAGAAGAGAAGAAAAGAAAACCTGAGAAAGTTCAGGATCTCCACGACTTTTCTCTGCAGGAGCAGAAACAGAAGAAGAGAAGAAGAAGAAGGAAAAGAGGAAGAATCTGAAGGAAAAAGCAGAAGAAGAAGAACAAAAACTAAGTTTGTGGAGATAAAACAAAGTTTTCTCTTTTTTTTACTTCAAGAAATTTACTGCAAAGTAAAAAGGATTTACAACTTCAGAGAGACAGACAGCTGAGAGACAGACAGTTACAGACAGACAGTTACAGACAGACAGTTACAGACAGACAGACAGTTACAGACAGTTACAGACAGACAGACAGTTACAGGCAGACAGACAGTTACAGACAGACAGTTACAGACAGACAGACAGTTACAGACAGACAGACAGGCAGCTTGTCAGTCTGTGGTTGGTCTCCATCTGTCTGTCTCTCCGCGGAGGATGGCACCGGGGTGTGTCGCCGCCCTCCGCCGGGTTTGCAGCTCCTCCGGCGGGCTCAGGAAGCTCTGACAGCCCGCTGCTGGATCTGGATTTAAACAATAGTGGACTGAGGTGGTCCAGGATGTCCTCGGACCTGGCTGCAGGTGTGGTCTTCAGGGTTCTGCTGCCCCTCAGTTTGACTGCAGGTAAGATTGATGTGATTCACTAACTTCATGTCATTTATTCTCATTTCCTCCAGATGTTCAATATTTTCAGGTTTTTAATGTTTTTTTGCTGCAACATCAAAATTAATTTGGTCTATTTTCATATACAGATGCTGTTTTTCAAAATGTCTTAATAATTAACAATAAATCAACATGTGAGGTTTATTCAGTCATTTATTGTTTCTGCTCTCGGGACGTTTGTTTGTTTGTTTGTTTGTTTGTTAGAAAACAGGAATGTTCTCATTCTGACAAACAAACTGAAAAAAGCATTTTAACTAAAGCAGCTTGTTTCTGGTAGTGAAAGGTTCAGCAGCTGATCATCAATCACTCTAATAATCAATACATCATTTTAGTTGTTGACACTTTTCTGATGAGATTAGCCAATAATGTAAATAATCTGCAATAATCAATCAGTTCATCAATAATGTGATGATGATGATGATGAAGGTTTCAGGAGGTTTTAGGAGTAAAGCAGTGAAGTGCAAACAGCTGGTCAGTGAGTCATGTGATCATTTACAGGAAGTTTCACATCATCTTTGATTATTATTATTATTGATCAAAAACACGCTGAAGGATTTTAAATAACGATCAATATTATTTCAGAAATAATTTAAAGAACTTCAGTAAAACTTCATTTCAACTATTTCAGATTATTCTGTGACCTTTAGTGATGTCACAGGTCAGAGGTCAGTGATGTCACCGTCTGTGTCCCAGATGCTCGCTGAGAGGTGGTGGTGGTGGTGGTGGGGGGGTATGGTCGTTGTCATGGTGACATTCACTGCTTCTAAGATAAGAAGTAATTTATTGATCCTGAAGGAAACCAGCAATGATTACATACATGATAAAGAGATATTATATACAGTGTTCTGTATTATTATTATTATTATTATTATTATACATTGTACAGAATAATAATGATAATAATAATATTATGTTATTATTATTTATGAGATAAAGTTTTATAAAATGATCGCGCCTGAGTTCAGTTTTTAGGTGGAATCTCCCTTTAAACTGCCTCACATTCCTGAGAGAGGAGGAGGTGCCACACACACACACACACACACACACACACACACACACACACACACACAGCCAGATGTTGTTACCTGAGAAAGTGGAACCAATGTGTTTTTAGGGGGGAGGGGAACTTAAACAAGAGGGCACACTCTTCCTGTCTGCCCCCCACCACACACACACACACACATACACACACACATACACGCACACACACACACACACACACATACACACACACATACACGCACACACACACACATACACACACACACACACACTTCATTTACAGCAGTGTGTTCTCTGTCATAGAACCTCGTATCTCCAGTTTGTGTGAATTACAGATGAAGTTTGTCAGAAAAACATGTAACAAAAAATCACTCATTAAACCAGCAGGAAGGAACACGTATGTAAGAACACGTATGTAGGAACACGTATGTAGGAAC